>MU184244.1:117950-153740 GCA_016904865.1 Pissodes strobi
ATAAGTCTGGAGAAATAGCCCTTGTACTGGATTTTCATAAATATTTTCATTTTCGTGACAATTTGGAAAATAAGGTGAATGAAATAAAAACCAAGATCTCGAGCAAAAAGAATAAAGGATACATAAGTCTTTAAACCTCTATCTTTATAAAGACAACTAATTAGAAGAGAAAAAAAAAGATTTCGTTTCTATAAACGCGTATTTTGTCACGCCACATAAGCCTATTTATGAAAACAAGCCTATATATATTTATACTTATATTAGTTATATTATATATTTATTATACCCTTCCGCGAATTATATTGGTGCAAAAAATAATATGAGTTTTTGTGAGGTTTTCATCGCAAATGTAATTTAAGTTTTATACTTGCATTTATGTAAATTTTCTAAAAAGATTTAAGCTCGAATAAAAAACACTTTTAAACAATAAAAAAATTTGTTTTGTTTCAAATAAGAAAAGCATGTAACAATCTTATGTAGGTAGACAGATTATTACTTTACCTACCATTACTTTCTGTATCTCCATTATTAGATCTATCGGTTTTTGCTTGACATTTCTGATAAGGCTTCTTTAATCTTGCTACCTGTTACCAAACCCTGCATCTCTTTTTGGCACGATTTACATTGCGCCCAGTTATCGATTTCGACTTGATTTGATAAAATTGCCAAATACTAAATACTATCCTTATTTCTTTCAGACATTATGTACTTTCAATTAGCAGAAAATGTATCAGACAAATATTTATACTTTCCGCATCAACGTCGATTGTTTTTTGTTTGTTTATCTTAACTACTAAGTGCGGGGAATCACTTAACAGACGCGCGGCGGCGGTGCCGGCGGCCCGTTGATCGCGCAATGCCAAATTGTAAAGGGCTGGCTGATGTATAAGAAATTCAAATGAGACAAATATATTTTTCTACGATCATTAAAAAATAACATTATTATTGATCTGCTTTCAGTCAAACAATGTCATTCATTACTCACGGGCCGTTGAGTAATATTAAAGAAGTCACTGGTTTTAACAAATTCAGGCATGCCATGATCGTGTTCTTTTGTCAAACTATTTTGCAAAGATCAGATCAGACGTCAAAGTGACGGCGAGTTTAGAAATTTAATAATAATTATTATTATGGAATCCGATTCCGAAAATGAAGTAGAAATGTGTACGTCCCCAGAAGTTTTAAGTGCTGCAAAATAGCTACAAAGCATTTATTGCCTGAAATATCCAGGAAAAAGTACGAAATGGTGTATAGCACTTTTATAGATTGGCGAGCCCGCAAAAACGTCAATCCTCTTTGAAAATGTGCTATTCTGATTTTGGAGAACTTTCAGAAAAATACAAATCTTCATCATTATGGAGCCAGTACTCCATGTTAAGAAGCACTTTGGATATAAATAACAACATTAATATAGAAAATTACTCAAAGTTGCGCAGTTTTTTAAAACGAAGATCTGAGCGATATCAAGCAGAAAAGTCCAAAACATTCACTCCAGATGAAATTAATAAATTTATAAATGAAGCAGATGACCGTATATATCTTGCAACAAAGGTAAGAAAGTTAATTATTATATAGTATTTGTATTAAGTATAATGATGTATTATTTATTTAAATGTAAATACATAAAAGGGAAACGGCGATGATATTTAATTTCTTAACATTTATTCGTGCTGAAGTACATCCAGTTTATCTTCGCAAATGGCGCGTTTGGTTAACGTGTTGAAATTGTACTTCGGTTTTCGCGATATCGCGTTGGTTGTGAGTTCAATACTCGCCTCCTACGTTGTTTTTTTTATCTTATATTTTTGATATTTGATTGATACAATAAACTTATTTTTAGTTTCTACTAATAAAAAGTATTTTAATATTATTATTATTATTATTTCATGTTAAGTTCAGTATTATATTTTGTCAATATTGCCTAACAAAATTGTATTTAATCTTGGCTATGACTCTCTTTTTTGATCGACCCTGTATAATGATCGTAGAAAAAGTATAGTATTCTACTCGCATGTAATGGCCATTACTCACTCGGATGAATTACGGCCCTCGCCTTCGGCTCGTGCCGCAAACTTCATCCTCATGAGTAATAGCTATCATTACATGCTCGTTGAATAATATACTATTAAAATTCCAAAAATGTATTTAAATCATTGATTTTTTTTCAAAAGATCACATGATTTAATTCATGATTTAAATCAGACCAACCCTGGGTAAATAAAATGTTTTATACTGGTGGAAAATATTTCCACCATATTTGCACTGGTGGAAAATATTTCCCGCTCGTGGCTAGTGATTGTAATAGCGCTCATAAGGCACTTATAATGTAAATAACTAATAAAAATATACACTGCAGGTCGCAGCTAGAAAATTTTAACTTTAGATAATATTTCAGACGACGCAGTATCTTTAAACGTTTTGAAAATATCTAGGTAAATGACAGTCTCCGGATTTTGATTTTTAGATTAAGAACGAGGACTTCAACATTTTGTTAGGATTATGAATGCAATATGACTTGGGCAATATTAAGATTATAAGACATAGAGTTTATATCATATTTTATTTGATCATCTTCAAATTAATTGTCCTGACAGGATTGAGCAAGTTTTTTTATAGATCAATAAATAGTTGTTTGAAATCCCCATGTTCATTTTGGTAAGTTATAGTGTCAACCGTACCGTTCTCGAATAAATACTTTTTTATTACGCATGCATCATAATCAACGATTATCGCACGCTGCAGCGTGCTTAAAATTATATTTATGATGCGCCTACTTTTTTAAAGGTTGCTATAGAAACATTTGATCATGTCAAATGTGACAGATTAATATATTCGTCAATATATCCCGTAAGTTTAATATTTAAAACATTTTTGAGATTATGATGCATTCGTAATAAAAAATAGCGTATGATATACGTTTATAAGAGGCCTTTAAAGCCCTTGCGACTTAAAAACACTCCGCTGCGCGTCGTGTTTTGAAATATGTCGCGCGTGCTTTAAAGGCCCTCTTATACACTTATATCATAATATACTATTAATTTCTAAATATCTTGCTATTCATATCTAGGGTATTTTTCTAAATGTTATTACCCTATTTTTATGGATCAATAATCATTGATACATTTCTCTTAAATTTCTTATTAAAAGTTTAGTGGCGCCCCACCCTAACTGCCAAACTCTTCGACTGGCAAATGGACCGCCTAATGAGCAATTTGCAATTAAGGCTACATAATTAGCATCCAACGCTTAAGGCTGGTTAACTGGTTACAAATCTCAGCTACCAAGCCAAGCGCTTGTCATTTTTTCAATAAAATATCTTTTTGATAATAAATCAAATGTTTCTAATTAAAGCACTAGCTTCATTATTAATACTATAGCAAATTTTTTTCGGAAGATTAAGTTGATTGACGTTTCCGATACGTTTAGCATTTGAACTTACATTATAAATTCAATTTCAACTCGGATCGTATTCCCGCTAATAAATAAACAAAATAAAATAAAAGAAAGATAATAATTGTCACCAATCTTGCTGCCAAGTATATTAAATTAAAATATAAAAACAATTTTAATGTATTTTTACTGATGTTAACAAGATGCCTGATGAATCTTAGACCTTTAAAACAAATAAAACATCGTTTAAATCTATCAGTTGATCGATACACTACATGGTTACAAGAACACGAGACCAGGACTAATGGCATTAAGTACCATTGTAAGCAAAGCGGCAATGCCATACACAAGAGTACTCTGCAATCTCAGCCGTCAACAAGAAATGTTTTAGTAATGTGGTATATTAATGAGGTTTATACAGCCTGTCCTAAAATTGAACTTTTGTAAACCATTGATAAAAGAACATTTTAATACTTTTAAGAACAGCTGGAATATTTCTCTTGCATTTCTAGCACTAAGATTTGTACAATTGGTAGAAAATTCGAATTCGCCAATTTAAATCAATACCACTTTTTTTACTTAAGCAGTATTTTTAAACTGCCGAGTTCAACAGAATTACTTTTGAAAGATCAATTCAAAAATACTAAATTTCTTATTTTATAATGAAAATATTCGCACACTTGTTTTTAAATGTTGGTTAATGTCGGAATTCAAAAATGACCTTTAGACACTCTTTAGCACACATTTAGGGGAACCCATTTTGAAATTGCCACTAAAAGGCACTACACACAAATACAGTTTTTCTAAAAAAACTCAACACATCGAGAGGCTGTAATATATGCGTGCAATGAGCCAGAAATGTTTATAAATTATGTCTGATTAGCTTTTGCAGCCTTAAGAACCCCTGGCCCTATGTGTGCAAGAATTCATAAGCAGAATCAAAGACGCATAGACGAGAACAAAAACTGAAACCATTCTAGAAAGAGCTCTGAGTTAATCCAACTTTCGAGAGACAGGTCTACCAAAAAATTAGGTAAAACATCCGTGTTAAGGATATCATTGCATTTCACGCCCTTGAAAATTATCATGGATGGAAACCAGACACCATTTGCGCACACACAAGCCGATACCGTATGTGTTTGGCCCCTTCCTGCCATTCTACACTTATTTTTTCACAACAGCTGTCAGCTGTCAGGACTCTACCTTAAACGACCCCCACCATCCCAAGTAACAAAACAAGCTTGAAGATCGTTTTCCAGACGTTGTTACAGCCAAATGAATAAGACTCACTTAAAACCTTCTGCTCTAGACAACCTCTTTAAAGCAAGATAAAGGCTCTCTTACAGCCAAAGGGCCCACTCCTATGAGGGTCTCAAGACCAAATCTTAAAGCTTGCTTAAAACCAACTTGCATTGAAATCGATACTCTTATCATTCCCTTTTCCCTTCAAGCATTGATTGAAGAGACCAGTTACATCAAATAAATGTCCGTCATGTGATGTCGTCTAGTCGATGATGCATTCCAACTCCTAAGAATAAACATGGACAAAATGCAATACTAAAATCTGGTAAATTCGCCGAAATGGGAGACAAAAATTATAACGCAGTCAACTTTTTCGATGAAATATGGAAATATACCTTCTAAAAATAAAAGCGCCTTAAATTTACTGCTTTTTTAAATAATTAAATTATTATTGACTAATTCTAAACAAGGTTTAATTATTATAGACAAACTTAAAAATATTTGCTTGTAATCTTATATTGTATTACTCTTAAAATCCTCTTATTTTTTAAGATAGGAACTGCGAAATCTTGATAAAATTATTGAATAATATTACGTCCCTAAAATATTTCCAATATGGAGGCTTGTGCTGTTTGTAAAAATATGGCTTCTTATCATTTAAAACCTCAAGGTTTCTTAGAAAGAAGGCATAAATCCTATTAGTTTTGTCATAACCTTTTATTTACTGTAATTAGTATGTTTACTCCTAACTGTTCCTTAGAGTAAAGCTTCTTGGTCTTGACCAAGGTTGCTCGGCCTGCTCATAAAACTACTTGGTCTTATCACGGCGTCGCATAAGTCTTCTGTCGCAGCGATCAACTTTTCCGCACCCAATTAGATCACTATAACCTCAATTTTTGTCCAGTTTTATGTTGATCTATTTTTTCTTTTATTATCTTTAAAGATTGCAACTTTACTCTTTTTTTACCATTTCTTCTAACTTGTAAGTATTTATGTGAAATATTATTTATTTTTAAGGAAATTATATTGAACACCGCTACTGACTCACGAATCACGATAGATAGTCAGAATGACAAGATGGCCGCTTTAAACGAGCTCTAGGCGGTAGGAGTTAAAGTAATGGTTTAAGAAAGCAATAGAAAAGTCCAATAGGTTTTTGCAAAGATTATATGGCCTTAATGAAGCAATATATTATCCCAGTAATCCTAATACAGTCTTTTAAGTAGCCAATCTAAGACTTGAGCTTTATTGCTATTTATATAAAACTGCAGGTTTTATGAAGTGCTTAAATAATATGTTTTAAATCCAACTTAAAGTTATAGTCTTAAGACAGATTATTTTAAAACTAAACATGCTTTAAACCCTCCAGAAGATCAACAAGGCTTAATATTGATAACACAAAATCCTTGTTAAACACAAGAGTAACCGGTCTCAAGTCCATGGACACTTAATATTATTGCTTCCAAGGCTGCTTTAAAACTTATTTTTAAGAATAAATGGGCTTTAAGATCTGTTAGCATGTTTGAAGGTGTTCATAAAACCCCAGTACTCCTACCGACCATTTTGAAACCATTTTAAAGCTGATATAAATCTAACTAGCATTCAAATTGTTACTTGGGATATCGAACATTAACACTACCATGGCAGAAGTTAAGTTTCCTCACCGTGATATTCCTAAAATCCTCAAAGAACTAGATACGCAAAAGGCATCAGGACCGGACGGAATACCTGCCATCGTGTAAAAAGAACTGCGCCAACGAACTAAAACCCATTTCTTCCAGACTTTTTTCTCTGTCTTATAAGATAGTTTTCTGGAACACGCAAGTCCATATTTTCCGTTAAACATATTCCACCACGATTTACTAGCAATTTTTCTGACAGAGTGAAAAAAATTCTCACGGTTAGATATTTTAATAAGATCATAAAAAAACCTTGCTTCTAATTCACTTGGTAAGGCAAATGGTTTGCTCGCATCGATTCATCTTCCATTTCAGTGTATCGCCAAGGCACTCCAGTTTGTTTGGAAGCATAATATATGGTATTTCCCTAATTTTCATACCAACTGCAGAGCTCTCTGAAGTTTGCTTCCTTCATACTTCCGATACTTGCTATTTTTTTCTCCCATTTTTGCACTGAAAAAGAATCTTTTGTGAGTAATAAAATCGATACAGGTATGTTCGAGATAAATAAACTTAATTAATTACAAAAACCCCTTTAAAATGATATATAGTACATTTTACTTAAAAATTAAATGAAAACCTAAATTTCTAATATTAAACGAACACGTTTTCCGCTACATGCTTCGGAATATTAAAATAATCACTTCATTTGTCATTAAAATTTCAAAAACTTCTTTCAAATAATAGTCAAGAAAGAGGAAAATTGTTCGCTTACATTTTGGCTTTAGCATTCATTATAGAATTTCTTAAATTTTCATAGAACTTTATTTGAGTCTGCCTCAAGCTCAGTCAGTAAAGTTGGAATGGAATTAACATTCTTTTCTGAACTGTGCTAAGACTTGAATTAATTAGAATTTTTAAGTTGCTTGTTGCTTTTGTTATTCTGTAAGTGGAATTCGGTATTAAGTTACGGTAAGAAGTTCTTGGTTTTATAAATATTTTTTATAATATGGAAAATTTTGAAGCCTACTATTCGCCCATCGGAAAGATGCCTATACTCATTGCCCTACACGAAACAGTGAGTGTCATAGGGAAGGGCAAAGATGGGTAATCAAACCCGCCTCTGATAGATTTTACTAGTTGGATCATCGCACTTAATCAATTTTTCTTAGGCTTATCTCGCCACTCCAAATTTTTTCTCCGTTCGAAAATGCTTGACAATTATGTAGTTTTTATAATAAAATTTATTTTGATCTTTCTGTCAACTTGAACATATTAGATATAGACTTATCGAAATAATAAAAATAATAATTATTATAAATAATATTAGAAATTTTTATTCATTGTGTATTTCTATAATATTTTATCCGACAATGGTTTTTTGTCGTTTATTATTAGCTCTTAAGAGGAATAGTATTTTTAGATCGTGTAATATAGCTTTAATACAAATAGCATCAAGAAGGCAAATAAAATTTCTAATATTTTTATTAATGCCAAAATATCATTGGTTTTTTGTAGCTTACTTTCTTTTGAAGTCCATGCTAAATAAAATATAGGTATGTAATAATTCACAAGATCGGTTTATTCCGATATAGGTAATCAATTCACAATATCACTCTCTTGATTCCAACAAATATTTTCCATCACTCACTGTGGAACGGAAATACTAATGTGTAAATATAAAAAACACTAATTTCTTATTAAAATGAACCAAAAATAATTAAATATAAAATGCGAGATTCGAGGAAACCTGTGTAAAATATACGCTCTTCCAACAATAATAAAATGTAAAAGACATTTGCAGACAGAATGTAGTGATGCAAAATTCTTCATGACCTAGTCTTGTAAAGCTGATGGTCTTCTTTCTTCTGGATAAAGAGCAAGACATCTCCACAACCAGGGGATGTGTTCTACAGCTCAGAGGGTAGAAGATCAACGCCCAATGGTGTGTTCCAGATCCTACTGACTACGCCAAATTGTTAGATATTCTTGATTTAACTTCACTTTTTAAAAACAGCTTTTACTTGCAATTATTACACATATATTAGACTCGATTATATTTATGCAGAGAGGTAAAGTATTAAATATTGTAAGACAAAATACTGCGGACTACTGCTAAACGACTAAGATAGATTAATAGACAAAAGTACTGCTGACAACTGCTAAGCGACTAAGATGACATTGACTGGTTCTGGACCTTCTTATAGCTTAAAAGGTGCTGACAGTGCATTCTGGAACCTTCGTCGTAGGATGCAGGAGTACAAACAGGATGCAGGTGCAGCAATGGAACAATATCTGTACTATGATTCAATGCATTAAATACTGGATCCTTCCTCATTTACTGAGCAGGTGGCTGGTAACATTCCATGAAAACAATAATATACTGGGAAGATATAACAGGTATAAAGTATTTGAACGTTCCTTTAAAGTTATTATATAAGACAGAACTAATTTTATGTGACTTCTAAAATATATAGCTTCTATACGTACTTATTGCCTTCGTTGAAAAATTAAAGACATTCCGTATATTAAATTAGTATCCATATAAGTTTCTTGAAGGAAGTAACAGAGTACATAGTCAAGTGTCAAGTGCATGATTTGTGAGTATTTGTATGTACATTTTGTATTTGTGGGGCCTCTATTATACATCAAATTTACTATTTATTTACCTAAAGCGTTAAGTGCTATTACACTTGCTTTTGTCGTAAACGTCTTGTGTTACATGTTACATAGCATCACTTCTGAGATTTTTTATATTCATGATTACATTTTTTTTTTGGTTATTAATTACGATTTTATTTTTATGACGTGAATGTTTTATGCATTAGAATTTAACTGAGATGAAAGTGCCTTTTAGCATGAATCCTTTATGTGATTTAAAAAAAATATTTTAATGATTTGATGTTTCCATTTAACTTTTGCTCAAGATCTGTAAATAGAGTGATTCCGAAACTTAAATGTTTTTATTATACCTAACTATCATTAAGTAGGGATTAACTGGAAATAAGAGAATTGAATAATCAGTGTTTTACCTAGATATTTCATCCATGAAAATTTTTCCGTACTTTATCAAAATGTTTAATAAGCATCGAAATAGTATATCGTTTAACCAGTAACGAAAATAGTATTTTCTGCAAACTAGAGAGATTCAGAAAATACTATTTTCGACGAGTAAAACACTATACTTTTTCTATGAGCACGTTTTGCTATACAAAGCATTAAGAAATCTAGGCAACCATTTTTTTATTTTATTATTAATTCAAAATTAATTAACGAAGCTTTAATAAATCTATAGTAAAAATACAAAAAAAATGTTTTTAAATTTCTTTTCGACTAGCATATTGATTGACAGTTATATTAGAACAGTTAATTAAAATAATTGGGGTAAAAGAAACATCTTGTATTGAGGCGTTGATTGAGGAACAATGTCACGTTATCACCTGTAAGTTTGCGGATATTTTTTTTTCTTCAATCAACGATTGAGGTACTTAGATGACGAGATGTCTGTACCAGTATTTCTTAATGAACTCTTAGATGTAGACGGGTTAGGGAATATCAAAGTGGGTGCCGAATTTTTCAATGATTGTAAAATTTAAGATTGTATTTGTGATTCTCCAAGAGAAGGTTGTTCAAAATATTCTTCAGCTACGCTGCTAGATTTCCAATCACAGTGTTTCTTTAATTGATCTAAATTACCTCCTGCATCGATTGTATAGTATTGCAGAACCAGTGTCCAGTGTATTCTTGCGGATTAATTAGCTAAATTCAGATACTGGGCTGCTGGGGAAGTTACGAAATTTGCTGAACTGTATGGAACATTTTGATAGTTCACGAAAAATTTGGAATTAATTTGATTCATTCCTGATGAGCAAAGGATGATATATTTTTTGAAACCTTCATAGAAAAATCCGGAAAAACGAAAGTATCGTGAGCAAGGCATTTCAACTAGAAGAATATTTCAGTGTCATTTGTGGTTAAATCATTCTTGACAACAGCAAGCACCGGACATCCCAAAACCTAAGCCAGTCTGAAAAAAAAACGGGATCATTAATAAACAGATATTTGTTTAAATAATAATAAAAATATTTTACCTTGATCATTAAATACTTGTTTTCTGGCGCATTTTGCCAGACATTTTCTATATCGGTGACAGAGATAATTTTCTATTTCTTGGACTTGATTCCATCAGATTTTCGCTTTAAAAGGGCACGTGCGTAGCTTGGGAAACATCCTAATATCTATGCCATTTTTAACTGAAAATTTAATTCATCTGTCAAAATTAGGGGTTCGCGAGACCGAGACCGAGACCTGGCGGTCTCGGTTTGAGCAAATAAAAAGAAATTAAATAATTTACTGTTTTATTTCGTTAATAACACAAACTCTACTTCGGAATGATAAGAGGAATATAAATAATTTAGAAAATATACCGAGTGCCATTTAAACTGAATAAGTTCCGGTACAGACCGTTCAGCACACTTAGACTGTTACGTCATAATTACTGACGCCTTTAAAAATAATACACATGTCTTAGATAGACTCATTTGTCATTTATAAGTTTAGCCACAAGATGTCTCTGATATTTCTTTTCATTACCGATTTCATTTTGTGGTTAGAGGGCGTTCCGTTTTTACTCATTTTTAAATACGTTCTATAATGCGAACTGATACTTTTACATTTAATGCAGTGCTGCCCTGAAGCATTAACTTTAATATTAAATATCTAGAAATGTGGTTTGATAAATTTAATAAAGATGTTGAATTTTTAATTAATTGATGAACTAACCCAAACTAACTTGTTTTAAGGGCCGAGCAGCTAATAATTATTTCTTGTTTATATCCATCCATTTTTGTCATGCAATTATTATGTTCCATGTAGGATCGTACATTTTATATTTAATATAGCATAGCATATAAATTCAAAATATTTTAAAAAATATGTAATTAAGGTATCCCATAAATTAGGAAAAATAAAATGCAATTATTATGGGAGAAAACATATATTACCGGATATTATTTATTTCTGAAAAAACTCCCAATGTCACCAAAACAAAAACAAAGCATCTGGACATTTCAAAATAACACTAAGAATACTACGGCAAAAGTTAAAAAAAATATTCATTAGTCTTCATTGTCTGAAGAATCAAACTCATCAGAGTCAGATTCATTTAAGTCTATTCTCACTGGAAGAATGTTAGAAGCATCAATGTACTTTTCTTTTTCCCATGCCTCACTTATCAGGTTGTCTGTGTGTCTGACATAGTTTTTCCATTTTTGAGGCGTGACCTAAAATTATTTTTAAATTATAATTTACCTAAAATTATTTTTTACTAATGTCTCATCTAATACTACAGGTTTTAACGAATAAGGATTATTCTTATTTTTCATGTATTCTCTTAAAAAAACTAATCTTTTATGGGCGATGGATGGCTGTTCCATAAGAGACTTTCTGTTGGAAATTGCCACTTTCTCCATTTAAATTTTAATTTTTTCAAGCCAACACTTAAGGAACCCAATGATATCTGAGTACCATCAATATCCAGCAGTTATTTTTTAAGTGTTTTTAGTGTTATATGTTGACCTTAAAAAAGAACAGAAACATAAATAGAAATATAATTACTACAAAAATTTAAAATCTACCTGGCATAAACTCTTATTCTTATGACATGCTGGTGTACTTTGTAGAGTGGAGTTCCTCGTGTTGAAACATGCGCAGCCTGAACTTTGACTCTATAGTTATGATCAGTTTCGATGCCCTTAGAAACCAATCTTTGAATAGAAGACAAGGAAATATCTGCAACACGCTATAATAATATAAAAAATTAGGAAAAATCACAATTATCAGATGCCTACAATATAACTTTATTAATAATATGAAGTTAAATAATTTTTCCCATATCATTGATACTTACATTATACACGGCGTTCAAGGGTAAAAGCGGTTTACCGGCATCTTGTTCTTGGGTAAAATATCCCACCAATTTTAAAATAAGAGCTTGCTCTTTTTCAGTTAATCGATAAGGCATTTTAAAAAGATTATTTCGTTTTGATCAGAGAGAAATTAATAACTATTAATTTCTCTCTCGTTTTGATTTGAAATTTGACGCTAATAGATGTCAGTGTCAATAACATCTATCAAATTTAATTTTTCCAGTATAGACTAATATAGGAAATACGTTCACGGCATTAAAAGAGATGGCATGATATGACGTAACGGTCAAAGTGTGTTGAATGAAGTTTACAACCGAAAGCAATCTCTTAAAATAATAAAATCAATTCAAAATCAAAACATTTGCATCACAATTTATATTTGGATACCGTTATTAGTTTAGAAAAACATTTTCCTAATAAGAACTACGCACCATATGGGATTTTTTTTTTCATTAAATGATCTTACAAACATTTTTTTACTACAGCAATCGTCTCTGCTTGTGTAAAGACTAAACAATTATGAAGTTAGCGTAACTCGTGAATTTGATTGACACTTTCTTAATAATCATTCTTTTGTTGCCGACATTTACGGGTAATTTATATTCCTTTCAAAATGACTCTCTGACTAGAGTTAACTAGCTTAAAAGTAGAAAGTCAGAAGCAAGTGTCAATAAAATGTATGAACGACGTTAAGAACTTTATAAAAATATTTTTTACAGGGGTAGTTTTTGATTAATCATTTACTATTTTATTCAAAAGTATTAATAATTGTAGTTTATTTTGTTCGAAAGGATTGACCATTCGTTGAACCGATCCTAAACATTCCTCCTCACAAAATAAATTTAACACTTATATCATAAATAGCTATTACGCGAGTATCTATCCGAGGACACACTATATAAACAAATAAAGAGACAAAAATAATTTTACATTTTCATTGTCGCTTTATTCCATCTACAAGTTCTTAAATTTTGCATACGACATACGACATTTCATCTTCAGGGCTCCAACATCAACTGATTTTCTTTAAATACGGATCTGGATATTTTCGTAAGCTTCAAAGCTCTTTATGATCTAAAAACAACGATATACCACACTTGTAAAAAGATAGTATTTTCCCATAAATACCAATGCGGTAGAAAAGGATTACCAGAAGCATTTTCTATCTCTTTCTAACGCATTGGTTCTTATAAAAAAACCTCGTATTAACTAATTTCTTAACGAGTGCAATGCCTCATTTTTAGAACAACAATAGTTTTTAAAAAGTGTTTTAAAAAATCCAGGTCTCTATTAAAAAAATAAGTTTGTGGCGACCGTACAAATACGAAACGCCGGGTTTTAGATTTGCCAATGTCATCTCGTAATGAGAAAAAATAGCAACACGTAGTGTCATTTATTTTGAAATATATTTTCAAATAAACTCAGGAAGAAATAAAAACGATTTTGCAAAATTTAATATCATCCCTAAGTATTTAGAATTTTTAAAATGTTGCACTCGAATTTGTATCACATTGTAAAAAGTGTCTAAAGTAAGTAGGTACTTTACGCACACGGTAGTAGAATAGTATATTATATACCTAGGTTGAGAAGTAAGCCATTATTTACCCAGCACTTTTATATAATGTGCGAGGTTAATAATGGCCTTCTCAACCGAGGTATATATGGAATTTTTTTTACTACTAACACTGATATATATTACCTTATTTGATTCGAGTTGATTTTTATATTAGTCATTTTCGACTTATTTTTCAAATAGTTCGAAATATCAGGTAGCCTGGAAGTTCAGTTGTCTAACTGACAGATATCGTAACATAATCTCCTGACAGCTCCATACATACAAAGTACCTTCCTTCCATCTAAATTTTGACAAAATTGCATTATTAATAAGAATATTATGGGGAGTCATGAAAAGTGAGTTATACTGTATACAATTTTTTTACTAATAGCACTGATACAATCCTTATCATTATTTGAATTGATTAGATTTTGAAATTAATCATTTCCTACTCATTTTTCAAATAATCCGAAATGACAACTAGTTGTCAAACTAACAAGTTTGACATTTTGACATTTTCCGTTTCCGTTTCATTATTGACCTAGGTTTTTTTTTAATATTATTATTTACCTAGGGTGAGAAATGTCACTTCTCATTTGAGGAATGCAGTAAATAATGGTGATTTATCATGTTAGTAGTAAAAAATAGTAAATTATTTATGCAACAAGTGTGTAAAGTGACCCTTTTTTATGAATGGGAATATTGTCGCATGAGTCGTAGGCGAATGCGACAATCCCATGAATAAAAAAAGGGTACTTTACACATGAGTAGCATACAAATTTTTTTCTATTATCGAAAAATATATCAAAAAACAAAAATATTATTAAATTACTTTACGCACTAGTGCGTAAAATATATTATTTTACCCACTGCCCTAAATGTCAAAAATATGTCAGATTTACTTTACGCACTAGTGCGTAAAATAACTTATTTTACGCACTGCACATTAAAAAGGCCAATATTACGAACCTTAGAGAGTGCGCAAAGTGAGTACTTTAGGCACGGTAGTAGAAAAAACTTTTTTAAAGCGTTTTCACTTTTTATATACGGTATGTCCACGTATGGGGTTTACAAGAGGGCAAACGGATAAAATTTTGCAAGACGCGAAAAGAGGTCACTTTTAATAAACATAGCTAGAAATTGAAATGGCTATTTGAAAATTACTGTCCTCTACGTACCATTGCAACAAAATACAACAAATTGAGTTTTCTTAAAATCAATATTTTCAGATTTTTTTATTTATATTGTTAACAATGAAATAAATTTAGGCAATATTAATAATTGTATTCGTTACTTTTTACTTTATTTTAAGTAACCTAAACGGAAAAAATTGCAATTCTTTAAGGTTTTCAGCAAATACGCTAAAAGAAATGCTACTATTTGAAAGTTCTAATATATTTATGAAAATTTGCATTCTACGTTGAAGAATCAAATTTGAACAACTTTTCCCGTTGATATTTTTTGATATATCGTCAAATAACCCCACTTTTTGCCTTGTGATCACTTGACATATGTCAAAATCGATTTTTGATTTATTGGGCATGCTTAATTAATACCCAAAATAGTTATTTTTGTTACAAGTACCTAAAATGGAGTTTTTCAGGACGAATCATTGCTGTTTCCGGACGAGGCGTTAGCCGAGTCCGAAATAGCAGATGAGTCCTGAAAAACTTCATTTAGGTACGTGTGACAAACACTATTTTTTGTCATACGCTCCCAAAATTTAATTTTTATTTATACGTTTTTTGCAATTCTTCAGAACGCATAAATTTGCAAATTTACCATAATTTTTGAAATCATAATGTAGGACAAAGTTAGCTTAGAATTTGATATCGTAGCAACTATTTGACAATTTTGTCATGTCATTCGAAATTTGACATTTAGACATATTCAGGAATTTTGGAACAGTCCGTAAAAGTTGCCATGACGACTTTTAGGGACTAGGCCTAAAAAGAAGCATTTTACGGACTGAAATGAGTCCGTAAAATAGCTATTTTTGGGAGCGTATGACAAAAATGTTATTTTCGATATTTGAACAATAAAAATGTCTCCATTTTGTTGCAAACGTTATGACAGTCACTAGGTATATGCCGGAACAAGTTCTTTTCATAACATTAGAATCGCTCAGACATTCTATGTATAAGTACAGTTACGGTTAATTAATAAAAATGATATCTACTACCTACTCTTTGATAAGATATTTACAGATAAAAAATTATGTTAAACATTTGTAAAGGTAAGTTGGTAAGTAAATTTAACTACTTTTATATTTTAATTTGCCAAAAAGCCTTATTCAATGTAAAATCTTAAAATATTCAAAATTAAAAAATTGCTTAAGTCGAACAAACAAACTAATGACTAAATAATTCTTTCGAGACCGACACCGAGAGTCTCGATACCTTAGTCTCGGTCTCGGTCTTGGTCTCGATAGGTAAGTCTTGGTCTCGGTCTCGGTTTTAAATTTCTAGTCTCGGTCTCGCTCTTGGTCTCGAGACGAGACTAGTCTCGTGGTCTCGCGAACCCCTAGTCAAAATTGACATTTTAATAATAAAATACCTAGTCATTGTTGTGTTTAGCCAATCATATCAAAATTACGCGATGATAATACTGCACTAGTGCAAGTTATCGATAATCCACACGTGTGTAGTATTATCAGGCATAAAAAAATAACTTGGAAATATCTTAAAGTTCAATCTTAAAAAAGCACACAAAATCCATACACCTCTTAAAAAAATACGACTGAAATTTTATTTTCCAAAAATAGTACACATACAATTATTTTTGTTTTTAATTTAAACAACAAATAGATATTAAATTAAAAATCATTTCATTTTATTAAAACTAGTTATTAAAGTTGTGACAATGAAAAACACAATTATTGAAATTATTTACAGCACCCGATGAACTTTAACCGGAAACAACGCTACTTGAGGCCGATGTTGAAACTGAAGAAACATTAAACTTGTTCAAATTCCTATTCTCTCTCATTTTCTTTATCAACTCTTCGTGAAAGTCTTTGTCCAGTTGTAAGTAAGATTTTATTGAATTTACATTGCCATCACCCAAGAATGATAAACTAATATGAAAGGATGGCGCCTTCCCATTTAAACACATGTTCACTTTTTCTGCCCCGTGCCCCGCGGCTCTCTCACCTTCATGGGCGTTTTTGTGACGTAGCTGCGCGCGAATGGCTATCATTTTCACCATTGCTTGCATTGCAATTTCCATGTTTTGGTTCTGTTTTTAGTTCTTTACTCATATTTTCAAATATCTTAGAACTATTGGTAGTTGTGTTTTAGTGCTCTGAACATTGAGAAACCTGAAATGTATTATATTTTCCTTTGATCCTAAAGAAAATCCCATAAATTGAGAATTAAAGCAGGGACCAGAGTGCCTGTTTTGTATGAATATTTTTCAGTGTAGTTTTCATTGACTTTTTATTAAATAAGGTAGGAAGAACTTTAAATTATGTTTAAATGTAAGCAAGTCTGGGAAGAATAATAATATTTTACTTAATATTATAGAGAAATTGTCAAACTGAGGGTTTTATTACACAGTGTATCACTTGGCTATTTAGGTTTTAAACAATATTTTTAAATTAGTAGGTATGTTTACGAACATACACTGGAAAGTAATTCTTATTTATAGATTGTTTAGTTCCTTGGATTGTGATCTTGCTTATCACGTTAGAATATCATAAATATATTATGTCATACAGCAATTGCTACACTTACTACACTATGGAAAAGCCAGTGTCGAATCATATATTAAGGATTTTTCATTCAGAAGCCCTCATGTTATTAGCATTATGAGTTCACTTACTAGTAAATACACACAAGTTATAGAGCTAAGGCTTTCTTAATTCAATTTTATTTTCCATACTTTGAGAATAGATTGTCGAACTCTGAATGCCACAAGAAAATTACTATTTTGAATATCAGTAAACATGTACATAGATACAAATATACTTGTTTGTAGAATGAAAGGAATTTTTAACTACTTAATGTTCAACTTTTCTCTTTGGATATGATATTTTAGTCAGCTACAAATAATATAATAGGTATATATGAATCGTTTATTTCGGAAAGGTACTAACTAATATGTTTGTTTATACTATGCTAATATTTAGTGCCTTTTGAGAAATTAATATAATCAATGCTTTAATTTTATATGATAACCTCTTAAGATTCCTTTTCCAGAAGCCTCCTAGATGCTTGGTCCCTTACTTGCGATACTATCATGCTAAATATAGAATGATTTGCAGTCTTACAGTTGTGCATACCAAAAATATTAACTATTAGCTGTGTTAAACAAAACAAGTCCTGATCTGCAAATTCTTGTAAGTGTACATTCTGCATGTAGGCGAATTGTATTATTGCCAATTCATCACGATTTTGCACTCATTGTTAGATTTCTTTAGTAAAACTATTTTGCTCTTCTTTTATGTACAGCTAGTTCGGAGGTTCCTACTCTTTTAAATGCATCTCCAAGAGAAGGATTTTTTATTTGAAGATCTAGATATCCACACTTACAGCAAATGTCCCCTTGTGGACGACCAAAATGTAAATTAAAGTTCTCATGAAAATGTTTTACAAAGTAAGAATATTGAATGTTCGATGATGTATATTTTCCCTTGAGCAAATCAAAAATAAGTTTTCATATTGTTCGAGCAATAGGGAATGAAGCATGATCAGAAAAAATATATCAGAGTCAGTGGGCAAATATACTGTGAAAATAGTTAGTTTTTAGATCAATAAATGAAATATATTTATATACTACAAATAGGCTTAGTGTTTAAATTAACCCAATTATACACCTTTATTCCACAAACAATATACATTTACCTAGGTCAGAACATTTTAGGGATCTTGGTGTAACCTTTGACAATAATTAGTGAAACATCCAGAACTCTCGAATTTATTACCAGACTTAGCCATGAGTTTCACGACATTGATACTCTAAAAACTTTATTCTGTTCTTTTATAAGATCAAAACTAGAATACGCCTCATTAGTATGGTCATCAGCATATGATGCAGTATGCACACATAGATGATATGGAAAGGGTACAACATAGGTTCTTAAAGTTGCTTTACCTGAGGACTCATGGTTGCTACCCATCCTCAGGGTTTTCCTGAGAACTTGCTTCGAATGTTTGACATGCAGTCCCTTAAAACTAGAACAGGCTACTCTTCCCAAGAATTCCTATTTAACTTATTTAATAATCTTATTGAATGCCCTGATCTCCTAAATAAAATTAACTTTCTTGTTCCTCGCATGGGCTCCCATCAGAATTTAACCTAGAGCAAGTCTTTTCACCCATTTATACAATGTGCAAAACACAATGCTTGTGGCAAGAATTTGGTATATTCAATAGTTCTATCGCTGTGATACGGACTCTCTTCAAAGAACATGATCCTGACCGTGTATCATGACTCTCCTTATCCTGACCTACCTACTGCTAATACCTCCCTATTATTGATTTGATTTGTTTTATTCTTTTTTATTGTAAAATATTTTATAGTTCATGATGTTCTACTTGTGATTTTTGGATACTTTACTGTAGATTATTGTATGTATTTCATAGTTTTAAGCTTAATTAGGTACTTTGATTATCTTTGTAATCCTGCTTTGTAATTGGGTCCGAACCTGTTAAGCAGTGTAACTAAATAAATAAATCAAAACAAGAGAAATTATCATGGAATTATATAAAGACTCACATCTGGGTGATGATCCGGTAACAGTCAGAAATTTGTTAAACCTTGAAGAAGATTTGCTTCCTGTATTGGTTATGCTTATAATAAGCATAGTGCAAGAATCGTGATGACTTGGACGTAATACAATTCGAGAATGTACACTTACCAGTAGTTCCAGTTCAGCACTTGTTTTGTTTAACACAGCTAACAGTTAATATTTTTGATATACACTACTGTAACAGCGACAAAACATTCGTCTACATTTACCATGAAGATATCGCCAGTAAGGGACCAAGCAGCTTGGAAGTTTCTGGAAAAGATATCTTAAGAGGTTATCACATGATTAAGGCATTGATTATCATATAATTATGGCATTGCTTATATTGTGATATTGGTAGATTTTGTTGCTGTAATGAGTATCATTTAAAGAAAATTATTGAATATGCTGATTAATGAATCGATTCAAAATTCAAATTCAAAAAGTAATCGAAAAGTAGTAAAAATCAAAATTGCACAAAATGTTAGTTAGTCCCTTTCTCAAATAAACGATTCATATGTGTTTCAGATACCATTATGTCAAGATTCAGGATCAAGCTGTGCTGGTTTTGGCTATAACAACACTTATTCTATTAAGCAAAGTGGTGAAAGAAAAATTATTTTACATGTGCTTCCCAAACCAAAGGATATGGTGTCCCAAAGTGTAAGAAAGGAATGGATTAGCCGCTGTAGTAGACAGGATAAATTCAACCCTGACACTAGCAGGATTTGTTCAGATCATTTTGTGATTATTTTTTATTCTTGGCTAAAGTTTGCACCACATGGAAGTAACAATATAATTTAGTTTTAATGATATATAGGAAATTTTGTACTTTTGACTTTCCGTGAACAATTTTTTAAATTCAATGATTTTTGTATGGTGTAAAATTTTTGCACTACTATTTAATAATAATAAATATAATAATGGTGTATTGCCCATTTTCGCATATTTATGCTTTAAACAGTATATATAAATTATAAAAGTTAATTACTTAAGAGTAAATGTATAATATAGTTAAGATTGTTAAGAGGCTTTAGACAGTTTATAATATAAAAGTTAACTCAGGCTCAGGAGTAAATGTATAATATAGTTAAGATGCTTTAGACATCAGTATGTATAAAATACGATATAAGATAACTTATATAATTTATGTTGTATATTGAGGACGTATAATTAACAATACAATTAATATTGAAATTGTGGAACATATACGTGCATATGAACATACAATACTGTCGGAGATGAGACTCAAATTTGTGCAGACTATAATAAGCGCCTTGCAGTAATATTTTTTTCACCACTCTTAAATGGATTTATACTAGTAGGTATATTTGATGTTTGTGGGAAGAAGGTTGTATATGGTAATACCGATGTAATAGGTACTTTTTAACAATTTAGTTGAAATGGTAAAGATAGGCCAAATAATGAGATCTTTACGGAGATTATAGGAATTATTTTCGTTAGTAAGCTCACAGTGCTGATCCAGTTTTCTTAAAACATGTTGTAAGAACCGAAATTCAAATAGTTTTAGAGCAGCCGGACTATGATGATGAAGCTGATAGCACTTTCAAAGCTGAAGACATAGAAACAGCTTTGGATGAAATAGAGAAAGAAGATGCTTCTTTTAATCCTATTGTGTATCATTTGCAAAATTTTATATAAGTAACAAGATGTGAGGGTTATTATATTGTTACTTTAAAAATACTGTTTACTTGAAGTTCTTAGTTGTAGCTTATATATTCATTATTCCACTCTCACCTCTCCAGAAGTGAATTGCGTAGCACATTTTAGAGTGAAAGTAACCAAAGCATATTTACTATTTGAAGCACTGTGGGTGATGTAACTTGTTGCAATAGATGCATAGAGTACTGAAGTTCTTTGTCAATAGTGAGTCCAGGGATTTTGATATCTGCTAGGTTACTCAGAGTGGTTTTAGTATTAAGGTGTATATTTGATGTATGTGTGTGATGTTCTGTTTCTTGAATAAAATATAATTTGTTGTATCAAGGTTGAGTTAATTTATTTGCATTATAGCAGTGTGCCAAGTCGCTGATTACTTTCTCTGTTTCAGTTTTTAAATTTTCATAGCTCCAATCACCAATAACATGTTGTGCCATCTGCGTAGATTATGATCTTTTTCAGATACATCTTATGTAAGGTCATTCACAAACAAGTTGAACAGCACTGGTCCTGAGATAGAACCCGAGTATAAAGGTCGATCTTTATACTCGGATAGAACCCTGTGTTACTCCGTTTATATTATATAATAGCTAACCCTAATATTATCATACAGTGTAGAGTGTAGACCATTAAACTAATAGTGTCAAAAAATATATGTTTTAGAAAGTAACATATTTTTATTTTTTGCGCACCGTGTATACTTAATCTGAGTTTTTGTATGGTTAAAATTATTTTTATTTATGCACTAGCTTCCATACAGAATAACATTTTCTGAGAAGCAATTATTAGGCTTTTCCAAATATGCATACGTTTTTGGCCCACACTGTATAAAAGAGTAGTCAGATTTTATTTTATTGTTGTCTTTTTTTCTCTAATAAGCTCCTATTATTCATACTTTTAAGGATATTTTTCATACAAGATTTAATAATCCCCCGTCTTCTATTTACTTTTGGCTTATCCAGGTTTGTTAGAATTCAAAAACAAAAAGCTTGTAAAAAATATTTTCCATTCTTCATTAATAAAAAAAACCTTGGTAATTTTATAAGAAATAGTTTAGTTTTACTATCCATTTAAAATTTTGAGTTTAAACTCTTTCTTATAAACTTTAAACAAGAAAAATAGCCTTGCTCGTACGACTTTGCCATATGTACGTTAAGCCTTTCGCGCCAAATTTCGCGCGTGGCCACGTCACAAAAAAGCAGCTGTCAGTGAAAAAATTCGGCAGATCGAACCATCCTGTCTTGTTTAAAGTTCTTGGCCATCACCCGTAATTTCTGTTAACTGATTTTCATTTACTCCGGTTTTTGCTAACTGCGTTATGGTAGTGGCCTGATAAGAATGATTAGTAAATTTCAATTTTGTGATGTTCAGGCTAATTTTTTTAGCTTTAGCTGAAA
Source organism: Pissodes strobi (assembly GCA_016904865.1). Classification (NCBI taxonomy): domain Eukaryota; kingdom Metazoa; phylum Arthropoda; class Insecta; order Coleoptera; family Curculionidae; genus Pissodes; species Pissodes strobi. Next base: position 140,492 of record MU184244.1, read on the forward strand.
TGCTTGTCCACTTTGAGAGTTCGTTCCTACCAACCGGACAGATTTTGTACCATACGCCATTTTTTTGCCAGTCCAGATTACTAGTGAGAAGAAGACAGTTTGTCTTTATATTGCCTCCCCTTTTTGAAATCAATTTTCTGTACAATCTGTAAGAAAAACAGTATGTGTTATTAAAAAGTTTTGAGAAAACGTTAGAAAGATTTGGTTTACCTGAGAGGACATAATATGTCTCCATTGGCAGTGTTCCTTATAAGCCATTTGCTGTCCGTTACACTGCGATTCCCACCTTGACATGTTTTCGAAAATATGATGTTTTATTCAATCCTATTTGTTAGTGATCCATCGTGATGTTATCCTCTCAAATGGTTCTATAATAACTCCAAAAGAACGGCTAAATTTTTCTTGAACTAGTTTTGCAATCATATTCCATGGTAACAATTATTGCATATACGGTTTTCTGCTATTTTTGAATTATATAGAGTTTTTTTTATATAGTCACATTCTAGTGCCCTTAGTGATTGCAAATAATGCACTGGCGGAGGACAGAAATCGTGCTTTTTAATTTTTTTTCAACTAATCAAACTTACGGAACTTTCATTTTTTGACTATGCAAGTACGTAGTGGCTTAAACGAGACGAAACTAACCAAAGCTAACCTAAACTAACCAAAGCTAACCCAAACTAACACCTAGGCTTGCGTGAAGAAAGGCTTGCGCTTCGCGCATTTCTTTCTTCACGCAAGTGCGTAGGGGCTTAAACGAGATGAAACTAACCGAAACTAACCAAAGCTAACCGAGACTAACCAAAGTCCACCTAAACTAACCAAAGCTAACCCAAACTAACCAAAGCAGACCCAAACTAACCAGAGCTAACCCAAGCTAACCGAAATTGTTTCGCATAGGCTTGCGTGAAGAAAGCCTTGCACTTCGCGCAAGCCTTTCTTCACGCAAGTGCGTAGTGGCTTAAACGAATCGAAACTAACCCAAACTAACTAAAGCTAACCCAAACTAACCAAAGCAAACCATATTATTTTTTTATTTTTTCTTACACAAAAACGCAATTTCTCTTCTCCGCCAGTATATTTGCAATCCCTAAGGACTCTATAATGTGCCTACATAATTTTTTTCCATATAATCCAAAAAATAGCAGAAAACCGTATAAGCAATAATTACCTATTCCATATAGTCTTTATAACACTTTCTTGGTATTATTACCCATCTTTTTTGCGCATATTACTTGCCCAATCTTTCAAAATTACAGCCAGATTTTCTATGGATGTTTTTTTTTCCAATACGTAACCTCTCTCGAAGCAGATCTCTTCGAATCATTTCCATATAGACATTATAATTTTTTTGTATTTTTTGGTGTAAGTTCTTCTATATTTCTCTCAATTTCCATCGAAGAGGCGTTCCCGAATCGCGACATTCTCGCTTAAAACTCAAATTTAAATCTGTGTATGACAGTATGACAGTAAGTGACAATGACATGAATTTAATTATATACAAAGGGTAATTATGTTGATTCATGAAATTTTCTAATAAAATATAACTCTTGCAATGAAAATTACCTATAATTCTCGTCAAATGAAGGTTATGCAAGTTAAACTGAAAAAGCCACTCGTGCCCCCACGTGCTTTTTTTCAACTTAACTTGTATTCATGAATATTTAACGAAGATTATCGGTAATTGCACTTCTAAACTACTGATAATGTTTCCTAATTTCGTGCTCGTGCGAAAAAATATGGTCTTTTAAAACTAGTATCTTAATATACTATTTTAGCATTGAATAGATTGACCATTAAGAATGTCAGAGGTGATGATGTTCATAAAGCCAGGTTAGTTGCGAGATGATATGAACACAATGATTCCGGTGACTATTCACAAATACGTGCACCGGTTGCTTGACTATCAACGCTAAGAATGTCGTTGCCTCTTTGTAGTAGTTATGATTTAATTTTAGAACGATTCGATGTAAAAAATGTCTTTCCAAATAGTAATTTCAAAGAAAAAAATCATGAAACTTCCAGAAGGATTTGATGTTTCAAGCGATGATAAAAGTAAGGGTTGTTTATTGAAAGAGCAATATACGGGCTTAAGCAAGCACCCAAAGCATGGAATGTTAGGTTCAAGGTTTTTAAGGCAAATTTGAATTTTAAATGTTCGAAGTCTGATTATACTGTGTTAGGTTTAAGGCTTTTAAGGCAAATTTGAATTTTAAATGTTCGAGGTCTGATTATACTGCTTTCTTGATCAAAATGTCAGATGTTATCTATTACTCTATGTTAATAATATCTTAATAGCCTGTAATGAAAATAACTTTTCAAATCTTTTGAAGTTAAGGTCAAGTGAACATTTTAAAATTAGAAAATTAAATGATCAGTATAATTTCTTATGGATCAGAATTTGTAGGAACATTGATTCAAAAATATTAAGTATGGATCAGATATCAGCAATTAAACATTTGACTAAAAAACGTAGAAGATGTAGGAATTTTAAAACACGAACTGAAAAAAATCTAGATAAAAAAAATTGCGATATCAACCTTAAGACCAATTTACCATCCTGTTAGGTAGCTTAATTTATATAATGATGGGCACAAAACGCGATATTTGTTTCAGTGTAATTACTTTGATAAGTTTTAAGATTGTGCAACACATGAACATTTCAAGCATCACTTAAGGCTTTTAATATATTTGAAACCACTGTTAATCATAAGTTAAATTTTTATTGTTCCGAATGAAATCTTTTAGGATGTGCAGATTTTGAATGATTCCTTAGGTAGAAAATCTGTAAGTGGTTTTTGCTTTAAATTATTTGATGACTTGATATGCACATTGACGTAAAATTACATTTTACGAGTATATTAGACTTAGTAAATCAGGGATGTATAAAAATAGGTTATCTATGTACAAAAGAATAATTAGCAGATATAGATACTAAGTCGTCAGGATTTGAAAAGTTTTGTAATTTTGTGTTGATGTTAAATGTAGAAGATTAGAGTTAAGTTGATTTTGAGAAGTCGGGTTTGAAGGAGGGTGTCGGGGCAAACAGTTGTTATAGCCAAGCCTGTCTTTATAATAAGTGTCACTTTTGAACTAGTTTTATATTCTTTGGTTGTTAATTAGGGCTGTGCCGATACCACTTTTCAGATACCGATACCTTTAAGTCCGATACCGATTCTGTATCTGAATATATCCGAAATTCAGATAAACCCTAGTTTTTTTTTAAATAATGTTTTTATTTATTTTTAATTATACATACTGAAAATAGTCAAAATTGAGACAAAACATTAACAGTTTAACATGTGAAATTTTTATTAAAGAATAGGGGAAACTGGCCTAAAATGACATACTCGGGTAAAATGACATATCGACCACATTGCTACTTAAACACGTGACAACGTTGCCCTAAAATCCTAATCGCAATTGTTTTTCATCCGGGACTTCAGTCAAGTTTATTCAGCGTCGCAGGCGGCACGCGTCTTAACAAATTACCAACAAGTCGTTTTTCTTGATCCAAAAGAATATTTGTGTGGTCACCTAATTTGGCTGTAATAAGAGACGAGGTGCAGTAAGCCTAAGGGGCTTAGTACAGGTAAACAAATAGACTTTTTTCTTTATTTTAATGCAATTAAACTTTTGTTTAATTTTTTTAAATATATATATTTTTAATAATTTCGAAGAAATCGTTATTTTGGGCAAAATGACATACACGGTGTTGGGGTTAGTTTGGGTTAAAATGACATCCTATGTCATTTTAGGCTAGTCAATTTTTATTTTGATTTCAGATAATATGGTTGGCAAATACATTAGAAAATCGGCCCCAAAACTGGAGCGAGGCGAGCATGAGGGAGGCTATTCAAGCGGTGCAAAACGGTGATATGGGCTGGTTGGCAGCGTCTAAAAGCTATGGGGTACCTCAAGCAACACTCAGGCGCCGAGCACAAGATAAAAATAAAAAAATAAAAGGTTTCAAGAAAGGCTTAGGTCGCTACCAACCTACATTTTCTGAAGAACTTGAACGCGAAATAGTAGAACATATTAAAAAATTGGAAACATGCATGTTTGGGTTGAACACAAAAGAAGTAAGACAGTTGGCATTCCAATTAGCTGAAAGGAACAAGGTACCCCACAGATTCAATACAATTAAAAAAAATGGCTGGTTGGGACTGGCTTTTGGGCTTTAGGGCACGTCGGTTTCAACATGCCGCAAGTTGAGAATTTTTTTAATATACTGGAACGTACCGTAGCGAAATATAACATCACAACATCACGTTTGACCGTATCTATAATGTGGACGAGTCAGCGCTTTCCACGGTTCAACGTCCGCAGAAAATAATGGCTACGAAAGGAAGAAAGCAGGTTGGTGCCATTACGAGTGCAGAACGGGGAGCACACACTACTGTAGTTTGCGCCATGAATCCAATAGGCAATTTTGTACCACCAGCTTTGATTTTTGCAAGAAAGACGTGGAAGCCAGAGTTAATTGATGATGCACCAGCTGGGTCATTGGGTTTGTATCAAGAATCGGGCTGGATGACGGGTGACCTTTTTTGTGTGTGGCTCAAGCATTTTATACAATGTACACTCTCGTCACAAAATAATAAAACCCTTTTACTGCTTGATGGTCACGTTAGCCATAAATAATTACAAGTTATTACGATGGCCAAAGAAAATGGTGTCGTACTGATGTGCTTTCCCCCACACTGCACCCACCGGTTACAACCCCTGGATGTGTCATTTTTCGGCCCATTATCCACTTATTATATTCAGGCAATTACAAAGTGGCCCAAGAATAATCCTGGTAGAACTGTAACTCCCTTTCAAGTAGGAAGGCTATTTGCTGAAGCCTATGAACGCAGTGCATCGATGGAAAATTCTGTTACAATTAAAAAATTCTGTTACAATTAAGAAAACTGGAATCCACCCATTGAACCAAAAAATTTTTCCCGACTGGATGTTTGCTGCTTCTTTAGTAACTGACATTTCTGAGCAAAATGATCCTGAATTACAAAAACCAGACCACCAGCCTCCATGAGACGCAATTGAGATACCGGATATGCCTCTGGACCATCAAATACCTCTCAGATACCTCCAAATAAAGAAGATATCCTAGACTGTAGCCGAATTTCCGTAGAGAGCATCATTCCAATACCAAAGGTTTCCACGTCTTTTAAACGAACAACACGTAAAAGACAAGGTACAGTTATGCTAACCTCAACACCAACCTTGGAAGAACTCAAGGCTAAAGAAGAACAGAAACGTTTAATCTTAGAGCGACGCACAAAACGTAACCAGGTTAAAGTCAAGCTGTGGGGTGATGAAGATGAACAGGAATCTCACGGCCCATTTGGTGAGATTGAAGATCATGAGGAAGTTGCTGCATGTATTTATTGCAACAGCCTTTATTCCCAGTCGAAACCAGGCGAGCTTTGGCTGCGGTGTCAAAAATGTAAGAAGTGGAGTCATGCAAAATGCGCCAGTGTTTCTTCTCGAGCAAAGGTTTTTACTTGTAAACTTTGCGACTGATTTTTTTTATCTTTTTGTAACGTCTTTAGTTTTTACGTCATAGTGTGTTAGCCCTTTACTTTTGTTTACTTTTTTGTTTTTAAAATAAAACTTTTTTGTAATACTTCTTACTTTTGTATTTTCAACCTTTTCCATAGAAATACTACCTGTGTCATTTTAACCTAGTATAAGCCTAAAACGACATACTGCACAGTTTTTTATTAATTTGGGTGTAATTGTTTCAAAATGTCAAAGTTTAAGGTTTTGTGTCTTTAATGGGAAGCAGCATAAACAAACGAACCCATTAAACTCTAAATGAATGCTTAAATATTTTATTTCCAAGTTTTGGGAAATGTTTTGCTCAGGGTATGTCATTTTAGGCCAGTTTCCCCTATTAATTTTTGGACATTTTCAGATGTCAGCGATGTTCTGAATGGCTTCACAATATACCATCTTCAGAAAAAAATTAACCAGAAAAAACAGAACCTACTGATATTGCTAAGCAGCGGGCTGCCAGTTTTTTTTAGTTTTGTAAATCTGGGTTCCTCCTTCCAATAAAGTGATGGATCGCTTTCTAGTATTTGAACTGGCTCATTTAAATATAGTTGGATCTCTTTATCAAAATCATAGGCTTGAGTCTGTGGACTCCTTTGATTTCTTTGTAGAAGTTGCTTAGTGCCTCAAAGAAAGAAAGAGACAAATGAAATAAGCAATTTAGGCATTCACTAGTCTGAAAGACTTAAATTTGCACTTTGACTTCCGGGAGATAAATGTGGGGCTTCGTCATGCAAATGTCTGCTCTTGATGTTTTGTTGTAGTTGCTAACAGTGAATTATCTTTTAAAACATTCGTTATCTTTTTAATAACTTTCTGCTCATCTTCGTCTTCAGTAAATAATCCAGCTTTATAACGAGGATCTAAGATAGTAGTAATTAAATAAAGATCATTTTCTTTAATGAAACTGAAGCGGTTCTTCAGTCCTGCTAATAATTCCTTTGCCAGTGATTTTACACCTTCTACTTCTGAATAATGTTTTAAGACAATTTCAATGCCCTTAGTTAGTGGGAAAACATCCGCTAAAGAAGCAGTGGCTTCTTGAAACGGTACCAAAATTTTAACTACTTTTTCAGCAAGTAGCCAGTCACTGATTGTTCTTAAAATTTGCGGAGGAAAAACATCTCAAACATGTGAAACAAATATTTGAGATGTTAAAAATAAAAAATATTAGGAACATGAACTATCTTTGCGTTAAACCCCAATAACACGAGAAAGAACAGTATCTGAAATCAGATACATTTGTATCTGAAAATTTAGGTATCGGCGCGTATCGAAAATTAATACGTATCGGCCGATATCCGATACTGAGTATCGGTATCGGCACCGCCCTATTGTTAATATTATCTATCATGACATAAAAAAGTGTGGACATGTAGAAATTAGACATTATTCATATTAATTCCGCGTTTTAATGTAATACATCATTGGCAAGTTCTTGCAAAATTTTAGTTTTGTGGGGGTAAAATTCATGCATTTTCATTACGTACTTTCCTATAGAAGGCACCATTTTCGAATTAAAATTAACTCGAAGAAAAATATAAATACAAGTGAAGGCAACCGCAAGCACGTTAAATTTTAAATGATTTAAAAGGTGCAAATTTTATTGATGATTTTACCATAAGGAGAAAAAAAAAACAAATATTTGCGTTATTGCAAAAAATTAGAATTTTAGCATTGCAATGGTGTTTTAATTTAGGCTTGGGATACTTTTTCATCATTTATGATTATTTTCTAATTTTCCTGCCAAATTCTGTAAAATCAGTTTTAAAACGTTAACTCAAAATAGTGTTAACATTTCGTACTTAAAAATCCCTAATTTTGGTATTGCTCAAAGCATTTTTGATTGGATTAAAATTTTTGATGAGGGTTGTACTCAGGGGTGGGCAGGCTGGTCCGCAAAATACCTCATTTTCATTTCCCCGCGTTTTTATGGATTTTTGTTTCTTCTTTAGTGTAAAAAATATAGACTAAGTTTTCAAATTGTCACCCTGCATATTATAAACACGTGGATAAATTTTTGCATCATACTCCCGTGTACTGTACAGGGTTATTCATTATATTTTGACAACCACCTTCAGCCGTAATTAAAGGTAATACAAAAAAAACTCAAATTCAAAAGTTGTATGGTTTTTAATATATTATCTTTTAGAAATGTCAAAAGCCGTTTAGATTTTACAAGCTGCCAAACTTGGTAAATGGTCGATTTTCAACTGTCAATATTTCAAAAACCGTTAGAGATAGGTATAGGGCATTATTCATGAAATATGTCTAGACTTTTTCGCACAATCGAAATATGCAATAATATGCAGGGTATTCCATTTAAAAAAAACCTAAGTTAGTCGTTTTTGACGGATTTACGACGTTCGTTTGTTTTTCGGATATCAAATTCTAGCGCTTTCAGCGAAATCCTACAACTTTTCTAATTTAAACGTTTTTCTAATCCTTCAAATAAAAAAGTTATCTATTGGTCCAAATATAGTCAATAACCCTGGACAAGGAATGTCAAAAAATCGCCTTGTCTAGTCCTCGTTGGATAACCCTGTACAACATGGCAAAATAACAAAATTTGGCAAGCTATTTAGATAGTATTAGAAATTTACAAAAAGTTACTTTATTTGTTCAAACTATATTTCGGACCTGGAGAATATACATTTTTAGATTTTTTAATTGGAATAATATAATCAGAACTCCTCACGGATATTGTTAATAAATGTATAAATACGAATCTTATATGCTTGATTTCTTAGTATAGATTAGCTATATAGTTAGTAAGTTGTCTGCTTGATTTTTATCCGGTGTCAAGAATATAACTTTTCCTAAAATGCGTCGATAGTTATTATCGTTTATGTATTTGGAAAAAACTGCCCATCGAATATACACAAAATGTCAATTTGCAAATAAGACAACCTTGCATGACTTATGAAAATTGGTCTAGGTGTATGCACGTAGATGGACCTCCTGCATCACAAGATAAGTGCCCTTTAAGTATAAAAACCTGCCAAATTAATACTTAGTCCATTTTCTCGTCAGTAGTGGTTCGGTTCAGTTCAAGTTTTGTGACATTAGTTCTATTAAGAACTTATTAACTTGAAAATTACTTTAGGATCTTCGTGGGGTACTTTGTTATAAGCGAAAAATATTAATTAATTCTTTAGAATGATAATAATATTAATTTAATCTTATTTAACAGTAAACATTTATCTACCGAGAGAAATGGATATTGTCTTTACAGATTATGCATATCTGTATGAATATAATACTCTAATCAACGCCTTTTTTAGTGCTATCGGGAGGTTTTGAATCATCAGATACAGAAGAAAACGATTAAGCAAGGTCTTGGAATATTCACCAGCCAACACTAGCATCTTCATTAGGAAAGAAAGGTCCATAATATGTTTGATGAGCAAACTGCAGCTTGTCCAATAGAATATTTTTTTTAAACATAAAATTTTCACCAAATCTCTGGATAAAATAAAAAAATTAAATAGGAACATGATTTCAAGCTATGAACGAACTAATGGAATATTTTCAACAATTCAAGTACTATACATATTTTTTATCAGAAAACTGATTCATTTTGTGGATTTTCGGGATATTGCATCATTGTTTCAATAATGTTTCAACTATACGTATAATATTGTGATAATAACGATAACTTTTTCAATTTCTGATTCTGGTAACATGGAATAATTCTTTGGTTTATTGGTCGTATGGTTATAAATAATCAATAATAGGATCCATAAGATCCATTAGAGAATCTTGTCGCGATGCGTACCCAAAGTCATATCCATTCTTATTACAGTCCTGCTCAAGACGCACACAACCCTAAATTGATGACACCGATCTCACCGAAAATTAAATAAAAGAGGAACTATTTACGTCGTCGCATCGGAGTGACATAAAAGCGTTTACTACCCCTGCTGACTGACTTTCACTCAGATCTAGTCAATTTGATATAGGAGATTTCAGGGCCGGCCGACGGCTTTGGGAACTCATTCAGCCAGTGTCGTACAAACTGCTGGCCAAGACATATTTAAATAATGTGTACAGATCTGATAATAGCCAATCTAAACAATTATATTTTAAAAGCAATTTTTTTCTCTACGACCTTATACAAAATGCACTGCTAGCAATAGTTATCAACTTACGGAGCTAGAATAGGTCAGTGTTAAGACGTTATCGTTGCCATGGTAATGGATTTAAAAAAAAATTCTAAGCGTAATCTTAAATGATTGTCAGATGAGTATCTGGCCATCCAAAAGACAAATTTTTCGGTCCAGTACGACCCGAGCAACGTATTTTCCTATTTTCCTTTGCCATTGCAACCGTGCTTTCTAAATTGCAGTAAAACTCTCTCTATTAAGCCTATACATTCCGATATTTGGTGGGTGAATTATATAATACGAAAATAGCGTTACAGTGCATCTCGTTTAGTTGTCGTGACAACCAACTTTTGGTTTTTTCAACACACGTTTATAGGTCAATAGGTTATCATCCTATATTCACTTTATGTCTATATGTGCATTCAAAGATAACCGAAATAAAGATATTTAGGCAGGTAAAGGTAGTTATAGTTGCCATGGTAACCGATATTTTAAATTTTGATTACGTTATTATCACTTTTGACAAATTTCAATGTCAATTTAATGTTGCGGTCAAACTGGATTTTTTTTGTTAAAAGGCCGTCGTTAGGTACTAATGATCTTCGATGCCCCGTTGTTCTAGCTCTCGAAATATGTTTCTTTTATTTTTTTTGGCTTACTTTTTCAGGCATCTATGTTTTGTCAAATAAAAATTCGGAAAACGATAAAATGTATCGTTACAATTTAGTGGGAGTTAGTTTAGGTTAGTTTGGGTTATTATGAGTTTGGGTTTGCTTAGCTTTAGTTAATTTCGTTTACTTTAGTTAATTGGTGTTAATCTGAGTTATTTGCCTAAGGTAGTTTTCGAAACTTATAGTATACAGTATTATACCTATACTGTATAGTATACAGTATAGGTATAAAATCACGGTTTAAATGTTTAGGATTTTTTTCATTACAGAAATGGGTTAGAAAGTCGTTCTTTTGTAAATTATTAGTAGGTATATTTCAATTTCAGGTGAAAAGTTGGAAAATTTGATCCTGTATAGATAACTAATTACTATTCGCATTTATTTTTGTAAAAACCTCTATTTTGTATTAATTTTTGTATTTTGTTAAAGAAAATTCAAATGGCGTATGCCGATAAATCGTAATAGACCTCTATAGAGCATCAAAACCTGTACAAAATAGTTATTTATGCAACAAGTGTGTAAAGACTGTAAAGTGACCCTTTTTTGAAAAAATAAACATGCTATTAAATTCCTTTACGCACTACACTAAAAATGTCAAAGAATATGTCAGATTTACTTTATGCCATATGCCTAGCGCGTAAAGTAATTTATTTTACGCACTTCCTTAAAAAGGTATATTTTACGAATCTTATATAAAGAGTGCGTAAGGTGAGTATTTTTATGCACGGTAGTAGAAAATAGTTATTTATGCATTGAGCCGTAGGCGAATGCGACCATCACATGAATAAAAAAGGGTACTTTACACATGAGTAGCACACACAATTTTTTCTACTACCGAAAAATATATGAAGAAATTAAAATATTATTAAATTATTTTACGCACTAGTGCGTAAAATAAATTATTTTAGACACGGAACTAAATGTCAAAAAAATGTCAGATTTGCTTTCCGCACTAGTGCGTAAAGTAATATATTTTACACACTCCATTAAAAAGGTATATTTTACGAATCTTAGAGAGTGTGTAAAGTGAAAAGTGAGTATATTACGCACGGTAGTGGAAAAAAACATTTTCCTGTAAATTCCTAGTTTATATGCATACAAAAGAAGCAAATAATTCTTAATATGCTGTGCGATATCTACATGATTTGTGTACAATGCAAAAATGGGAGAAATAATCCGAATAATAATTGTAATATGAGCAAAGCTGATTATACTCATCGATATGCTTAAAGTAAAATTTTGCCCCGAAACTGCCATAGAACTAGCAAGAACCGCTGCAGCGCTGTTTTAGCTTCAGAAATGTCCAAAAATTTCGATCTTGACCCATTTTTCTTGCTTCGAATCGTTTTAACTGAGATTTCAGCCAAATAACTTATTTACCTAATTGACTAAAACTATACGTATTGATATGCTGAAAGTCTAATTTTACATTAAAAAAAAAAAACAAATTTTCCGATCTTTACCTATTTTTCTATCTTTAAACCTTAAATTCCATGTCAATATAAGACGTAGTTCTTCAAAATTTATAACAAAGATATCGAGGTTTACGATTCTGTTTGTTTTTTTTTTAATAGCTATGCGTTACCTTCCACGTACTACGTACCCACGCTTATAGTAGAATCACGAATTAGGCATTTTTAATCGGATTGATGCAATTTTTTATAGGGTGTACTCGTAACACCCCTCTTTAATGTACGAAAGTTTGGATTGGTTACTCCAGATTATTCCGTTTTCCAGTACTAAAATATTATGTGGGAACGTATCGTGAAAAAACTCAGAATTGATGCTTAATGTTTACATTCACTGATCTCACCTTGTGTAATAGTATATTATTTTATATGGAGGAAAAGTAATACTTTTCATGGCGCGCTCGTGTTTAACAGCCGAACGGAGTGAGGCTGGTAATAGAGAGCAAGCCATGAAAAGTAACTTTTCCTCCAAATAAAATATGCTGTTTTTTCTTCAAATGTCGACAAATTAATGCAAAAAGTCTCTTTTTAATAGTAATAATAATTATTATTAAAGATAGGTGGGTTCGCAAGGCGGCTTAGACCGGTGCGGTGTCGCTGAATAGGCTCAGGTTGTTGCTATAGTAATGTAACATAAAGCTGTCAGTGGACACTGTCAACAATAATTATATTTTTAAAATTGCGTTTTCGATTGCGTTTTAATTCCGTATTGATAAGCAGTTATTGAGTAAATATTTCGATTAAATAATAACCAATTTGTTCCTAAATTAGTGATTTTTAGAAATGCAGTCCACATTGAGTGATAAGTACAAATTTTAGTTTAATAACTCTTGAGTTGTTGACGCTTATTTTGATGTTTGCTTGTATTGCATCTATGTTGCTATGATAACACTTTTACCTCCGCCGGCGGAAAAGTGAAAAGTAAAGCTCCGGCGGAGGAAAAACGAAACTTCACTGCCGCCTACACATTCGAGTAATGATGGATTTACTGACGTTTGAAGAAAAAAGGCATTATCATTTCAAAAATGCCTCCGTATTGGCTTTTCTATAAAAATTATATTTATCGAGAAAAAAAAACGAAATAGATGTTTTCGCATTTTTCCCGAAATTTTCGAAACAGAGAAGCATTTAGAGAGTGTTTTCTTCTAAATTCCCTATCGGACTGTCCTGCCAGTTTTTTCGGCCTTCTCGACTTTTTCGGCACTAGAACGACGCAAAATTGACCCTTTTTAAAAAAATATACCTGACCAGAAAAATACTCCCTATATTCCGAGTTTCGCCAATTTCAGAAGGAACACGTCCAGAAAAAAGTAATTAACCTTTTCAACAGTTATCGTGTATCAAAGCGAAATTTCGGCAAAAATCGCACGTGTGGAACAACCCGGAAAACGAAAATCCGATCGCCACAAACACAAACCCGCTGTTGTAATAACCATATTATTTT
>MU184245.1:0-28260 GCA_016904865.1 Pissodes strobi
CCTTTGCCATAAATGCTTATGAATTTCAACCAAATGCTTCGCGCTTTTGAGTAGGTCCAAATGCGAAAGCTCTTGTAAAAAGAAAAATCATTCAGCGTCAGAGAAAAACAGTCCTTTGACTCAATGTTTATTGCCTTTGGCTCGAATGTATAGATGATTACAAGATTTGGTTAGTTAGCCTTTGGCGCAAGAGACAGCATATGTTGTAATAGAAACGTCTCTCTTCGAGGAAGAGACGAAACGATTTGGTATTATATTAAATAGGCTATTTTTTTAAAGATGGTTCAAATTTTGCTACTTATATCATTTAGTGACATAGTAAATTTTAAACCTACTTTAAGAAGTATAGATTATAGCTCATCGAATATAATAAAGTAAGTACCTTCACCTATGGCGTTTTTTTCAAAATTATAAGAAGCATAAAATATATCATTTTTGTCAACAGATTTTATAAAACTGCGAAGGATTAAAAAAAAATGTTTATTTATGTGCGTAAGGATTTAAATATAAAATTATTTCCGGCATTACCTTGATTTTATTTTTCTAAATTAAACAACATATTACTAAGAAAATATTTATTTTGTAATAAAAATAAAAAACAACATGTATTAATTTCTTTTATATAATATTTACGGTAACAATTAACAAATACTTACAGCTAATTTTCAAAAGTCCTAGAACTGTATAAAATATCAGGAACCGAACAACCGATCTGAACCATAATTGGTTCATGGGCATATGTCAATGGTCTCGACTTTTTGGTGTGATTTGCAACGTTGCCAAATTCCACCTTTTCTGCAAGTTTACCTGCAAAATTAATTTTTCTTTTATATTTGGACTCATGTAATAACGGAGCATTTGCTAGTTTTTAACATACAAAATTAAAATGTCTTATTAGAAAAAAATTTTCTTTTGAGCTACTCCCTTCTTATTTTAGATAAAGGATCAGAAGCTTTAAATCAAAGAAAGTGTTTCTTAGCCCAGACACTTGTAATTTTGATATGAAACTTGGACCTCTTGATCCAACAACTTTAGATCTCGGCTATAGAATAGCATTCTCTTGATCCAAGAGTATTTAATCTTGACTACCGAATGCAGTTTTCTTAAGCCAAAAGCTTTTGATCTCCATATATGACTATTGGCTGCCAAAAAAAGGTGTACATGGTTAATATTTCTTCCGAACGCGGAACATTATAATACTCTGCAATTGCATTTAGGCAATGGGGTACTAAGACTACTAAGCGGATAATTTAAACCCAATTTTTTTCCATAGACAATTACAGAATTATGCTCCTATGTACTTTTGGCAGAAAAAAGGGTTATGGACATGAAAGGAATAGCAATCGAAAGGCAGTAATAAATATGATTAGAAAATAATATATTTTTTAACATTTAAAATACTGTTAATTTCAACATTAATAATTATTATTAATAAACATGATGTATTTAATGTATAGCATTTAATTTAAAATCCTTACTTGATCTGATGACGTCATCAGGCTGCTGATGGAAATAACTTTCTTCAGTCTTATTCGATTCCGAAAACTGCTACTTTTTATTTGTACCCTATCCTAAAATACAGATTAGTAAATAATAATAAAACTATAAGGGCAAATAAGCACATATGCATTTAATATAATATATTACGATGTTCGTTTGCTTTTTCTTATGTCACATTCTAGCGCTTTCCTTCATCTTTCCTAATTTAAACGTTTTTCTAATCCTTCAAATAAAAAGTTATCTATTGGTCCAAATATAGTCAATAACCCTGTACAGTTAAATATTATATTTAAATTCATATTGGACTTAAGAGCCTCGCGTTAGTTTTGATGGATTCATTATTTATTAATTGTTGTTTCATGATATAACATATTAATTTAATTTCTTGTCCTTTTCAGGTGAGTGTCCACTTGCCAGTGAGTAAGTATGATTTAACTTTATTCCATAGCATACTGTAGACGCCGAAGAAGAAAATACTTTATCTCTCTTGGGAGACGAAAATTTCAAAGCGTATCGTGACGCCGGTCTTGAAAAATCATTCTCATGCAGCCAAAGAAGTATTCACTTCAAAAATTACATATAAAAAAGATGACCTCGGATTCGACCTTTTCCTGTATACAGGGTGTCTTAAATACCGTGTGCCACTATTGCTATCTCCGAAACGGTAAGTGCTACAACGTCGGTTAAATTAGAGAAAAGTTGCCGTTTTTGATACCCATTCAGGATCCGTTTACAGTGTTGTCAAATTCCTGTTAGTTTCTAAGATACAGGGTGATTTATGAAAAATATCTAAAAATATTTCGTCAATGTTCATTTTCGAGACACAGTTTAAATTCAAAAGTTGTATATTTTTTTCCGCTCTACGACATGGTGCCTTCAAATTTCCCCTCCGGTGTTTCGTGTTCGGGCCACCACCATCAACTTAATTTTCTTAAATACGGACCTGCATTTTTTATTTCCGATTTTAAGACCTTCTGATGTCCCAAAACCTATGACGAATCTCACTTATTCGAAAAATTCACATTATTGGCACTTTCCATAAGAACATAATGTGTCAGAGAGAGAGAGAGAGACAAAAAAGAGAATTTTGGTAGGAATTAATAAAAATTGGAAAAAGTATTTTTTCGAATAAGTACGATACGTCATTGGTTTTGGGACATCAGAAGCTCTTAAAATTTGAAATTAAAAATCCAGGTCCGTATTTAAGAAAACTAAGTTGATGGTGGTGGCCCGAGCACGGAACACTAGAGGTAAAATTTAAAGACACCATATTGTAGACCGGAAAAAAACTATAAAACTTTTGAATTTAAACTGTGTCTCGAAAATTAATAGTTTTTGTAATAATCGACGAAATATTTTTAGGCATTTTTCATAAACAGATCCTGAATGGGTTTCAAAAGCGGCAACTTTTCTCTAATTTAACCGACCTCGTAGAACTTACCGTTTCGGAGATAGCAATAGTGGCACACGGTATTTAAGACACCCTGTATACCTGTTCGTTTCTGTAGCCGATAGAAGCGATGGAAAAACAAATTCCAAATTTTCCGAAATTACACTATACGTAATTAAAATAAAATATCGTAGCTGCTATAATAATATTATATACAATGAACGAGCCCTGGGTATACGATATAAAAAACGCGGCTTGGTCCCGTTTTATACCTCGATAGACAGATCCTCTACTGTCTCGTTGACAAACGAGGATTACTCAAAATTAGTCTCCCCTTCGCCCATAGGTCGACTACCTGAATCTGTCAATGGCATCGGGGATCTCGAGAAACACCGATAATTTAGAGTATAGCATGAAATCGGTCAAAAATCCAAGGTACATATACGTTCTAGCAAAATTTCTACAACGCCTCGGTGGTGTAGTAGGAAGAGTGCTTGCCTGTCATTCCTGCGCTGCGGGTTCGATTCCCGTCGGTGGCGACATATGTTTTGTTTACCCTTTTTTAAGGTTATGTTTGTTTTTTATTAATTTACCTTTTTTCTTAATCTTGGGTTAGTTCTTGTGGATTGAGTCCCCGTAGCGAGCGAAGCGAACGGAGGGTCATGCAAAGCCATAATAATACCTATTATTCTTGTTTCGCCATTACGCATGTGGCATCGAAAATTACGCCCGATCGCCAGAAGCATGTAAATTTGTCAGCCTGGCAGCTGGCGGCTCGGCGCGCGGCGCGGCTGCCGACGACGGTCTTGCAATGCAACTCTTCCCCTCTTTATACGTCCCTACTTGGACATAATTTGGAAATTAGTAAATAATATGTATACTTAATTGATTATACTTTTAAAAATGTTAATTTATATTAGGTCCTCCCGTTGTACATGTCGGCGTTTCCTTCGATTTCAGCATGATACCTATCCAGGTATCAAGAACAATTAAATACTTAGACTAATATTTCTTTTAAGAGTCAAATTTACGAGTGGTGTGAATACTTATTATTTTATAAATATAGGTAAAATTTAGGGCGCCAAGCAGCCAAAGGCTCAGTTTTAACTGAATATTTTGGTGTACCTTAAACACGTCATTGAAGTTAGATTCGAAATCAGAAACGAAAAACATGTTTTCACGGTCTACCAGAAACTAGTGATATAAGTAAATTTCAATAGAAAAATTGATGTCTAGCATTAACTGGTATAATGAAATTCAACATTTTTATATAAATGTTTACTCTTGGGAGGCAGGGAGGAGGGGTAAAGGGGCAAATAAAGCACCAAAACAAAGCAATTACCACAAATTAAAACAAAATCCTAACAGTATGTTTACTATATCCTGTTTCACAACATATTATATTTGAAACCCACTTCTAAGCCAGTGATGACGGGCTGGACGGGGCCGGGGGTAGATTGCGCCCCAAAGCTTGTAAAAGAATCACAAGTTTTAGAAAAAATTACATATTTTGCTAATAGTATTGTTTATATAAAGGATGAAACAATGCTAATAGTAATATTTAATTAAAGAAAGATATAAGCAATATAACATAACACAAAAATAAACTAAAATAAATAACTTTCATTTATAATAAAAACAGTGTAACAAAGTCATACAAATTATATAAATAAAATATATAATTAGCTTTATTACATCTTTATTTGAAGTTCAGACTTTACATATTACGTGATCTACTATATGTACAGCGTATTCTTAATATAAGTAAATTTATATATTTTTGATCAGAAGATAGGTATGTTAATCTGAATTTATTTTTAAAAAATAACCAAAATACCTAAGCACAAAAGGGCATAACTCAGTATCACAAATCTAGGAAAGAACTTTCTTAAATCTCTATACTCAGTATGCCCCACTACTAGGTTGAATACCGATTTTTTTAGGATAGTTGTATCTTTAATTAAAAAATAGAATAAAATTGCGTATATCTTTCAAAGTAGAAAATGTGCCAATCTGCCAATCTCAATTTATTTTTAAAATATATCCAATGCATGAACTTAAAGTGAGGCCTATGGGGCTTTTAAAACAGCATATCATCTCCATTCCCGGAATAGCCGTGTGAGGATTGAAATTACTCCTTTACTTTTTGATAGCACTATATTTATTGTATTTAAATCTGACGTTGTGGAATATTCTCAATGGACTTAAATTGAAGCTTATCGCTTATCATCCCATTCTCGAAATAACCGTGTGAGGGTTGAATTTAATTTATTGACTAAAGTAAGTATTAACCTCAGCAGTGGCAATAACTTCACATTAATAACAAAAAGAATTTATTTTTGTTATTAATGTGAAGCTATTACCACTGCTGAGCAACTGCAAGCATTTGCAACATCATTTAAGAAACAATTCAAGTTAGAAGAGTTATAGTGGAAACAAAATATTGAAATTTATATCATTAGTTAAATAAAAACCTGGCATTTTTTTCAACATCAAATTAGAAGTGAAAAGTGTACTAGTAATTGTGCTAGAATAATAAGCGTGAATTAATAGTAATATTTATTTGTCAAGGAATGCGTTTTTTCAATCAACGAGGCTACGAATTTAAAACGTTATCGTCGTTATCAGATAACTTAAGCATTGATATCGCCAAACCAAACATCAACACATCGAGGTGGAGTTTTTGCGTGCCGCTATTTTAGCGAGTCGCTATTTTACTTGGGGTGTCGAATCCAGAATTGCATTGGTTCCAGTAAAGTGGATGTGGGCAACAAACAACGATGAACACGAAATTCAAATTCAAGTGCTGCGCAAACAAAGCATACATCTATTATTGCTGCGTGACTTGCACAAATATCTTTCATCCCAGTTGTTTGGAAAGGGATTTTAAAAACCACACCAAATTAAGTGAGCAGAAAATTTATTGCTCTCACGAATGTAAGAGGGCGTTTGAAACGCACGATCGGCCCAATCCTCTGGCTTATGAGCTGGATAAAATACAGCAAGAGAATCATTTGCTCAAGATTGAACTTACCGAGAAGAGAGACCAACTTGATATAATAATATCTGACAAAAATAACACTATATTGAACCTAGAACAAGAACTTTCCAAATTAAAATCTGAATTTAAATTGCTGCAATCGGCGTTCAAGAAAGAAAGGAAAAAAACTCAGGAGTTTGAAGATGATATTTTTGAGTCAGAAAGACAAATTGTAGATCAATTAAACAAGAAAAGTGATGAAGTTGTCTGTCTAAATAATATCATTAAGGGACTTAATCACGATAAGGCTGTTCTTGAACAAAATCTTCAATCACACAAGGAAAAGATGTCCGAATTGCAAAAAGATCTGGAGGAACTTGGTGCAATTAATAAGAGCATGGTCAATTCTATTAGAGTTCTGGAGGTGGAGATCGCTTCATATTGTACCGAATTGAATGTTCTTAGGTCACAAGCTGGTCACCACTCTCTGAATGCGGTCTGCCAGGATTTGCTACCGTTGGAACCTGATGTAGTTTCTTGTCTGAAGAGTACCATGGCATTGGATAAACCCATGGAGAAGCCGAACGTCAGGAAGATACTTTTACTTGGAGACCAGACGGTTAAAAAACTGGACCTACCTGTTACGGCTAACCTAACATCCATCCGAACGTTTTTGTGCTACCCTATACAACTAGCCGCCGTGCCCCTCGCTTCTTTGTCTGTATGAGTCATCACCCGGCCGGCTGCGAACAGGATCGCTGGAATTATCTCGATGGCCTCGTCGAGATCGTATAGAGTGGCTCGGAATACTTCCCGAATATTCGTGATAGATTTAAGATTATATATAAGCAGACCAAGGCGAATGTTAGTCAGTCAGTCGGAGAGTTCAGTTAGTTCAGTTAATCATTGAGTGCTGAATAGATATTAGTGAGTTAAATTGTATACAGTGGTACTGAATAAAGAGAGTATTAGTTGAAAATAGCAAAGTTGTAATTCTGTTAAGAACCCACGGGAAAAACGTAACATACCTTTGCGACGTGGACTTGGAGCACATGTACGTATTCTTTCTATCATTAGCCATGGATTACGAAGGGTGTAAGGGTTTCTGCGAGGAACATGAGATGTCTCCATACTATTCGTAAATATTCATTGAATAATACAATTTTTCTTGACTACTTTAACAATTACCGTAATATTTATCGCAAAGTTTTAAAAGCGGCTAAGAATAACTATTATACTTGCAGACTGGCATGCGCAAGCAACAAGCAGAGAGAGGCATGGCGAATAGTTAATTCCCTGCGGGGTAAAGAATCTAAGAAACTTAATTCCAAATTGGAAGCTAATATTATAAATTCTTACTACTGCTCCATTGCCTCTCAACTTACCACGAGCCTCTCTTCTAATGGTACTGACCCATTGACTTTTATGCGTGGCATCTCAGTTAATAATGCCTTTTACTTTACTCCTGTTACTGCTGAGGAACTTCTGAACACTTTAACCCAAATTAAAAACAAAAGATCTGCAGGTTGGGACGAGATATCTTTGGATATATTTTTAAATCTACCCTCTGCAGCTCTATTATCACTGGCCGAATGTATCAATAGATCAGTCTTGAATGGCAATTTTCCAGATTTGCTGAAGAGGGCCATTGTCATTCCTATATTCAAGCAGGGTGAAGATATTGCTTCTAACTACAGGCCTATTTCACTGCTGCCTACCTTGTCCAAGATTGTCGAAAAACTCCTTAAAAAAAGAATGGTTAACTTTTTGGAAGCTAATAATATATTAAATAAATCCCAGTTTGGGTTTCTGTCTTCCAAGAGTACCAATGATGCCATTTTTCATATGCTTGAAAGGCTTTACCTGAGGCTCAACGATGGAGATGTGGCTGCCGTTGTGTTTTGTGATTTGGCCAAGGCCTTCGATTGTGTATCGCACGAAATACTGCTGAGGAAGCTTGAAGCCTATGGCTTCAGAGGGTGTGTTCTGACGTGGTTTAGGTCCTATTTGTCTGACAGACGACAGAGAGTTGTCTTTAATGGCAGCTCCTCAGAGGAGTTAAGTGTCTCAGCGGGGGTGCCCCAGGGTTCTGTTCTCGGCCCACTTTTTTTCCTCTTATACATTAATGACTTACCACTAATAATCGAAACCGGCCAGTGTACATCCTTTGCTGACGATACCACCCTTCTTTGGCATAGTGGGAACGCCCAGACTCTTAGTGGTATGATTAACAGGGATCTGGCCATTGTTAAGGGATGGTGCGATTGCAATCGATTGTCGTTCAATATTTCCAAGACCAATATACTGTACTTCAAGTGTCATCTAAATGGTGTAAGCCTGGATACTTACCCTGTTCCGTCCCTTCACGTTAATAAATTTCTGGGTTTGTGTATTGACGCTAGGTTAAGGTTCGACAAGCATACTGAGCTATTATCTTCAAAACTGGCAGCTAACTGCTTTGCCTTAAGAAATATTAAAAGCCAGTTAGATAAAACTTTGACTAAGAGTGCCTATTTTGCCTTGGTGGACTCCCATCTGCGTTATGGTGTTTGTTTCTGGGGGAGCTGTGCGGAATACTTGTTTAGACCTCTCTTTGTTCTGCAGAAGCGTGCCATTAGAATTCTTTGTGGCCTTGGGTACAGGGAGTCATGCAGACCTTGTTTTGTAGGGGAAAGGATTTTAACATTGCCCTCTATCTTTATTCTGGAAACTGTGTGTTTGATGTATAGAAAGTACTGCTCTATGATTAGATCGATTAGCACTACCAATACGCGTTCTTCATTTAAAATTAACTTACCAATACCAACTTCCGCACTGACTCAAAATTCTATCTTTTACAATAGTAAAAAAATGTTTAATACTCTCCCACTTTCAATTCGAAGGGTTTCAACCTTTAAGTTATTTAAAACGCAAGTGAAGAAAATGCTGCTTACCAAGGCATACTATAGCATTGAGGAGTACTTTTGTGATACTTTCTAGACTTTGATTTAGTTTGTTTTCTGTGTATCTGTTGTTTGACTAATTGTATACCGAATAGTGTTTATATATATTTATTTATTTCAAATTTGTTTTTTCCCTGACATAATTGTTTTTTTTGTCCTGTCCTTTCTCTATTCTAGAGCATTTATCGTGATAGTTTCTGTTTTAAATAGCCATAGTTCAGCTTTGCTAATGAATACCGTGTATTTTGGCCAATGTAGCATGTTTTGAATGGAAAGTTGAAGTGAAATATTTTATCTCAGATTGTTTTGAACATTTTTTGTGTTACTTATACGTATTGTACATATGTTACTATAATATTAGAAGTTTGATGTTTTTGCTAGCTTTAGTTTCCAGCTTTGTCAATGAGAAAATTTTCTTTAGACAATAAAGCATATTTTGAATTGAAAAATTGAAATTGAAATTGAGGTTAATACTTACTTAAAAGAATAATAATAGTCCAAAACAGACTCTTTACGATACCTACTACTGATGCCCAAGTTAGTGCCGCCGGAGGAAAATCGATGAGTTGAGAAAAAAAATATATGAGTTAGGAACTTAACAAAACCGTAAAATGTAAAGTTAAGTAAAATAAATACATATAATCATTCAAATAAATTAATACCTATTCGGCGAGCATTTGGCAGTAAATAATAGTATATAATGATATAAGTGCATAAGAGGGCCTGTAAAGCACGCGCGACATATTTGAAAACACGACGCGCAGCGGGGTGTTTTGTAAGTCGCAAGGGCTTTAAAGGCCTCTTATACACGTATATCATACGCTATTTTTTTATTACGAATGCATCATATTCTCAAAAATGTTTTATTTTTTTGAGCTACGTGGTTACTGTTTATAATAAAGCAATGTTGTTTTTGAATTTGTTCCTTCTTTTTGACATAATTATACTATATTATAGTAATTTAAACGGCAGGTAAATATCGAGGTAAAAAAGGTAGATCAAATGTTTCTATAGCAACCTTTAAAATGGTAGGCGCATCATAAACATCATTTTAAGCAGGCTGCCGACTGGGAGCAATACAGCACCAATCTGCGTGAGTTTAAAAAACTAGTAAGGAAAAACAGAGAGGGGCTTTGAAAGCCTACTATGAGGGGACCGAGGATCACTCATGTGAGTGCAGTCTAATAAAAAATATTCTTATGGATTGTTCTTGTAGTTATTGTAGTAAATTTAATGGCAATTTTCGTTATTATATTCTTGAAATAAATCAATAATTATACAAGCTAGAAAATTACATTTCTTTAAAATTTGATCTGGACGAGCCTAAACGTTTCATAATGATCCTTGTTTAGTGGATATAAGTTAAAATTTATCCATAAGTAAGTTTTTTTATGAGAGGTTTAATTTTTAAGACTAAGATAGAAAAGTAATGTCTTGCATTTTCAAATAGGTACATAATATCTATTCGCTGAAGGTAACTGACAGGATACCGTTGTGCCAGGCTCTAGAAATTGTTTTGACATTTCCTAATCCCTTAGATAGTGTACTACCCGAGTACATCCACCACCAAGTAGCCATAGAAACCGTCGGAACCTTTGATGTTTGGGGTCAAATTTTCTTTCTCTCTCATTTGACGCGTTTGACGGATAAACAACCTATTTCACTGGTTAAATTGTGAAGAACTCGCTTACACTGTCGATAATTTGAAGTGGACTTAATGAAATAAGGATATTTGCGGTTGAATTAATATGATTATCAAAAGCTTTATTAAAAGAAAATATTTTGTTTGCTTTATTTTATCACACACAAAAGAAACTTTCTTTTTTATAGTCTAGAAAAATCAAATTTGGTGAAAGCAATATAAATGATTTTTGAAATGAATACTTCTTTGGTTCCATGAGAGTGATTTTTCAAGGCCGCGTCACATCACATGCTTTTCAAATGTTCGTCCCACTTTACGAAAAAATTCGGGTATGATTCAATTTGTGTTATAATATAAAGAGTGTGGCAAACGTATAGGAACCGACTCAAATGATTAAAATAAGTTGAGAATAAGTGCAGTGGCGTAGCTAGAAATGTAGGCGCCGGGGGCAAGCCTATCCGCTGGCGCGTAAAACAAACCTATATTTTGTGTATATACGCAAATTAATCCAAAAATAATAGATCATAATATTAAACGTATATTTTCGAAACTTCTTAACGCGCGCCGGGAGTAAAATTTGAAATTCGCTGGCAGGGAACGGAAAACGGTCACGGACGTTTGTGATATCTTTGTTAGTTTACAAGATAAAAATACGGGATTTTTTTTATTACCTTTTCAAGACATAAACAAAACTTTTATGAAGAATAGTTTTTTTCATTTAGGCCTTCCCTTTTTGTTAATTGAGTGATATATTTAAAAAAACTACTTTCTAACCATATCCGTTAAGATATGTATAAGGCTAGGACATATAATTATTGTGATATCTTTGTTAGCTTACAAGATAAAAATATGGGATTTGCTTTATTACCTTGTCAAGACATGAGCGAAACTTTTATGAAGAATATTTTTTTTTTAATTTAGGCCTTCCCTTTTTGATAATTGAGTGATATATTTAAAAAAAAACTACTTTTTAACCAAATCCGAGGCTAGGGCGTTTAAGTTTAAGAAGTTCCACTTCTGATATGCGCACATAGTGCACAAGCTTTTTTTTTATTTATAGGAATATGAATATAAAATATATAAACGGCAACCAACGAACAGGTACATACTTATTTAAATATAAATGTAAAACTAAAAATCTCTAACCTTAATTAATTAATTAAACATTGGAGTCTTTTTTCGGTTTTAAATCCACGTAAATTGATCGATTATTTGATAAAAATTAATGTTTTGGACAAATTAATTTTCTATGCTTAGTATTGCTAGGCTATTTAGACTTGTCTGGCTAATGGTACTTCCTAAATACGAAACTCTAAAAAACACATACTTTTTTACGACCGAAATTTTCGGAATTTTTGTCTTTGAAGTCGCATGCCGCCTTACGCAGCGTTTTTACAAATTTGCATGTACCAAATGCCGCCGCGCCGGGATAGATCTTTTTATTCCACGTAGAATAAATAATAAATACTTGACACAAAATGCATTGGTTGGGTAAAAAGTTTAATACATATTTTGGTCTTTGATTGTATTATAATTTAATTAATTTAAAAACTCAGTTAAGCTCATGAGCATTGTTAGCATTAGCATATTTATAAATGCGGCGCGGCGCCTAATTTCTCTTGGGCCGTGGGGCCTTGCCCCCCCAGGCCCACTCGGTAGCTACGCCACTGAATAAGTGCAACTAACCGAAAGTTGATTGGACGACTAACCCAAACTAACCAATTCTATTAAAATTGATTATAACGTATCGGAACCGGCTCAAAATAGTAAAATAAGTTGAGACTAAGTGAAACTAACCGAAAGTTGAATAGACGACCAACCCAAACTAACCAAACCTATTAAAATTGATTATAACGTATCGGAACCAGTTCAGATAAATAAAATAATTTGAGACTAAGTGAAACTAATATAACCGAACGCTGATTGGACAACCAATCCAAACTAAAAAAAAATATTATATATATTATATATATAAATATTAAAATGAATGATTGTGTATGTGTCTATCTGTCTCCTGCTCATGCGTCGAACAGCCATCATCAGACTTATTTATATACGCACCAGACCTAATAAGAAAAAATATTATGTATTTAAAAGCACTTCTATGAAATAAATAAAATACAAACTATGTCCTTCTTTGTGTAGCATTGCAACGCATGCGGGAGACAGCTGGTAGGGCTAAAAAATGAATTTTGACATAAAATTGATACCTAGATCTAATTCTTAAGACGGCGACTGGGTGCCATTTGAAAGGTATTTACACAGTTTTAATTGCAGAACATTAAGTGTTTATTCCACCTACAACGCCCTATCAAAATCTTTCAATTATTGGTTTAGCGTTAATAAAATACCGGCCAGAACTTGCCTTTCCAAACTTGGGCACTTTGGTAGCTACAAGACGCAAGTTGGCAAATCTAAACTTTATTATAAAAAATATTTTTAAAATTTTGACAAAAAGTTTATTTACCGTCTATACATGCATCAAGTTTCTTAATTTACTTACATCAAACTCCTTTTAAAAGTGTAATTGAAAGAATATTAATATATGTAAAAGTAATATTAAAACTTATAGAAAAAAATGGATTTATCGGGTTAGTTTTTTCCTATTTTTCATGGGAATTTAGTGGCTTTTCGTCTCATCTCTCTTGAAAAATCGATAGAGCATGTCGAAATTAGTGGAAATCCAGACCCAACTCGAAAAACACAAAAAGTGGATTTATCGGTTTTTGCATGTCAGCTCCTCATTTAATAAAATGGTGTTATTCCGAAAATGTCTAATTAATGGAAAATTTTAAATTTTTTTGTAGTTTTGATTATCGGAAATCTGCTATGGGCTATGGAGATGGAAATTAGATAGTAATTTTATTTGGCTAGAGTAATGTGCTCTTTAAACATGTACAATTTTTTTCGCGGAAATTCTTTATATGGAAAATATTATAGAAATAATTTAAATTGTCACGGTAGATCCGCGTATTTTGTTAGTTTGGGTTAATTTTGGTTATGTATCAGGTAGAGTTGGGCAAGCGCGTAGCGCGCTTGTCTCATTGCGCTTGTTCGGTTAATTAAAGTTAGTCTCGATTATTTTTGCTTAGTTTGGGATAGTAGAGAGACAAGCGCGCCAAAGACACAAGCGCGCTTTACTTCACTCTGGTTAATTGGAGTTAGTTTTGCTTAGTCTGGGTTAGTTTTAGTTAGCCTGGGTTAATTTTGATTACTTTGGGTTGGTTTTAGTTAGTGTTGGTTAGTTTTGATTAGTTTGAATAATGTAGTTGGTTTAGATTAGTTTGGGGTAGTGAAGAGACAAGCGCATGTAGCGTGTTAGCTGTTAATTAGGGTCAGTTTTGCTGAACCTTGGTTAGTTTGGGTTAATCTTGATTAGTCTGAGTTGGTTTCGGTTAGTTTGGGTGA
The DNA here is from genome assembly GCA_016904865.1 of Pissodes strobi. NCBI lineage: Eukaryota > Metazoa > Arthropoda > Insecta > Coleoptera > Curculionidae > Pissodes > Pissodes strobi. Next base: position 13,863 of record MU184245.1, read on the forward strand.
GTGTTCGTTTCTATTGATTAGTTTGGAAGAGCTGTGATTGGTTTGGGTTAGTTTTGGTTAGTTGGAAATAGTGAAAAGTCTTTTTACTCTGGTTAATTTGGGTTAAAGATGTAGAGAAGCAGTCTTAGCCAAGATTTTTTTTAAATACATTTTCGCTCTTCTAAACTCAATTTTTTTCAAAATGATAATGATGTATTTGCGGCGAAAAATTTTGATTGTCCTGCGTTGAAAGAGATACTCTAATACCAAAAAATAAATTAATTCTTTTCCTATCAGATTTCCGCTAGACGAAACTTGACTCATGATCGCAACAAATACATCAACCGCCTGACTATAAATGAAACATCTTTGCTTCGTCATATGACGGCTAAACAATCTATTTCGCACAGGCGCGAGGCGCCATGAAAATTGAAACCCGTGGTCGGGATAAACAAATTCTTTTATTATTACTTAAAACCATAAAGAAGGGTGTGGTATTTGAATTAACCACTTTTAATGAACAGTATAACATAGGGTGGTGAGAGAAACTGAAACATGTATTCGGTATTGATATAATTTAATAATGCAGGTGTAAATTGCATTTAAATATAATGGAGATAAACAAACAATGTTTTCTTTGTTAAATAGAAAAAATATATATACAATTCTTAGCCTAAAACTTTCAATCACTCATCATTCGTTCCAGTATAAAACTAAAATTACAAAAGGTTTCTTAAATTTAAAAATGTCTACTGAAGCGTCTTGATTGTTTGATTTAGAAATTAGTTTTTATCTTTATTATTTTAAGACTTCGTCTTCAACTTAGTAACTTTCACACAGCATACCTTGTCCCTTCGACTGCTTTACCTGCCTTGCTTTACAGGAATTCGACCAGGAATGTCAGTCTGCCTTCCGCCATTTTATGTTCCAACGGGAACGGGGATGCTATCGTTTCTAACTTCGAAGAATTGCTTTTAAGAAGCACAAAGGAGGTCTTTGTCCAAACCTTGGACAAAGATAACTGAGGTGCACGAAATATTTTCTAATATTCGTGCATACAAGAGAAATTGGCCCAAAAAGGAACTTGACCTTTGGCCGGAGAACAGCACGTTTTACTGCTATTTAAGCGAACGTCTTAACTGAACTGAAATATGATCTTTCGGGAGGGACCATAACGCGGGAAAACTCGGCGTCGGTTTTTATCTGAGAGGGGGAACATCTTCTTTCTTTCTTTGACAGACTGCTGTTTACAAGACTGACGGAGACAAAAATACATTAACTTGAAAACGATTACAAACGTTTTCCTTTACGTATGAAGAGTTGCTGAATTGTAACCTGTTATACTGACAGTACTTGGTTTACAGGTTCGAACTAAGGGATCGTCCGTCTAGGGTTGGACTAAGGGAACTGGCATATGCTGATTTAAATGTACAAATTGGGTTGTACCCGGGGTGAAATAAATCTATTTTGAGTTTAATTATGGCTCATTCATTCTACATACATACAGGGTGGTCTCAACGAACTATACGGTGAAAAACGATAGTTTCTACACGTGTTGGGGTGTTTCCCCAACAACCCGTAATGTCGCTACTCGGTGGTGGATGTACTCGGGTACTACCATCACATCGCTTTGCTCTACCACCGCCTTAGAACACCTTTGTGTTTGTGCATTATTGCATCCTTATGCCAATAATCTGTAAAAAAATATATAGGTAAAAATTGAACTTTTTGTCCCTTCAATTATTTTTGGATCTCGTTTAATAGGGTTAAGATTCAATAATTAATGCAATTCAATACATAAAAATTATGATTTTTGTAGCTATAAGCACGAAAATAGGTATCGTATGCTTTCAAGATATGTTATGAAAAAGCGTATAAACACACTGACAAAGTTTCAAAATGTAACAACATTTTTTGGAGGAGTTATGATTTTTTATATATTTTGGAGTGTAATCATGCCATACCATGCCTCGTCAGCCCCGATTTAGAAGTGTGCCTTCAAGAATTGTTATGAAAGTGTATTAACTAACACACTGACAAAGTTTTAAAGTGTAACAAATTTTTCTGAAAAATTTATGATTGTTTATTAATTTTTAATTGAAATCTACCCCAGTCAGCCCCGGTGTATGCTTTCAAGATTTGTTATGAAAAAGCGTATAATAAACACACTGACATACTCATTACACAGTGTAACAAATTTTTTGGAAGTTATGATTTTTTATATATTTTCGGGGGAAATCCACCCCCATCAGCCCCGGTTTAGAAATATGCTTTCAAGATTTGTTATTAAAAAGCGTGTAATAAACACACTCAACTTTTAAAGTGTAACAAAAGTTTTTGGAAAAGTTATTATTTTTTATAGATTTTGGGGTAAAATGTACTTCCGTCAGCCCCGATATAGAAATGTGCTTTAGCGATATGTTACGAAAAAGGGTATAGTAAACACACTGACAAAGTTTAAAAGTTTTAATTGTAAATTAATTGGAAAACCAAGTTTCAAGAATAAAAACCAAGGTAATTTAGACTTACCACTAAGGCATTCTTTTTACGTTTATCTTTATATCTATATCATGATGGTACTCCTGCTCCTCTGCTCTGCCTCCAATCGAAGTAGGATCATCCAATTTCCATTAGGTACTACTTTTACTCCACTCTGACAACTCCGTGAGTCTGAAAGTGTTTAATTTTTAATTAATTACTTTCAGACGACTTACATACGTCCTTGAATTTAGGCGTCTGGTTGAGATAAGGTAACCTCTCAAAAATGATTTATTTTGAAAAATTTTGGTGTTAAATAATTTGTTTTTTATACTCTTTCGAAAAAAGTGAGGACCATTGAAATATTATAACAATTTTTTACGAAAATTCATATTAAATGTTTCTAATGTCGTCGGTGCAATAGGCCAGATTTATAGTTCCAAAATATAATCACTTCCCGAGTGGCCCTATACATGTAATAAATTAAACTATTTAATAAGTTGTAGGTATATAGAAATAGTCACAAAATGAATGGTAGTTATATTCATTTAAAAAATTTCAGAAACATCAAAGAAGCTAAAAAAATACGGATAATGCAATAAAAACCGACGCAGATAACCTACAACATGATCAAAAGATTTAGAAAAATATAATTTATGGCATAAATATTTCAATTATCCTCACCTTTTGGAAAGAAAATAAGAAAATAAATCGATTATTTTCAAATTAAAAAAAAAAATACAATTTTGAGAAGTTACCTTATCTAAACCAGAACTGAAACGGTTTCAGAATCGAAAATCATGTTTTCACAGTAAACCAAATAATAATTGTTGTTAATTGAAAATTAAAATGATTAAATTTAAATATAGAAACAATTGACAACATTTGTTCTTGCACTATTGATTATGATATTAAATTAATTTCTTCAGTTAATTTAAAAGTTCAGATTTTTATTAACCAACCAAATTTGAATTGTCACTGTATATCTAAATAAAATAGGCTGACCGGAAAGATATCGTGGAACACCTGCCCAAGCACCAGCCTATAATATTTTTTATTTAAAAACGACCGAGATAATAACGAAAGATGGTGCAACATGATTTTCTTATTAAAGTTAAAAGGTGAGCAAGTAAATATTTTAATTAAAACACACCTAACACCGGAGAGTCGTGTTTGCAATACCCGGCTCCGGGAAAGGAGTTCAAATGCGCCACAAGTTCTTACCAGCTAAACTGCAAAAGCTCAGCTGGTGTTGTACGGGATCAATCTATTGGCTTCTAGGCTTTTTTTCCAAACAGCAACAAACTTACAGTGAGCAATTTAAAACAAAAGAATGACCAAAAAAAACTATTAGGTAATGAATAATGAGAGTACAATGTGACGATTGTACTGAGACCAATTCTGTTGGTAAACTCGATACTGTATGCCTTACACCTAAACGCTCAAAACACTACAATCCGAAGTAATCACGTTGGTTTACCTAAGATTATTACGTAAATGTATGTGTGAGCTAGTAGCTGCACCAATTAAATGCGTAGCAATAATAATATCAATTGATAAAAGGCCACAATAATTATATCAATCGACCAGATAAACAAATGAATAAAAAAAACGAATAAAATTAATGGAAGCTATCTTAAAACTTGACCGTCAATGTTTGATTTATATTTAAATATTCAGAACGATTATATCAATCGGCAAGAAAAACAAATGAGATTACATTAAAACATAGTTAACGATACCCCGTTAGATCCGGTTGAAGGTCAGCTGCCAAAAAGGCGTCAAGCTCAGCAGTGGAGGTAAAAAGAAGTACCTCTGGTGGAGGCGCCGGGCACCTGTAGCAAAGACCAGGTACTGGCTTCTAGGTGATAAAATTTGCAACGGCTCTCGATAGCCCCGGTGGTAAACTCACAGTGAGATAGCCCAGTGATAAAACTTTCAATGGCACTCGTTAGCTCCGATGGTAAAACCCTGTAATAACCCAATACTAATTAGACCAAGCCCCTTACTTCAATGAAAAAATTATAGCCCCCCTTGCATATATATTATATATATTTTCTTTATAAAACAAATCCCCAAAAATTATCAATAGATTTTCAGTGACCATCAGCAAATAAAATAAATACAAAAGGTACAAATTTAACAACTTGAACATAAAAAGAAATAGGTATAAATCACCCCTAAATAATAGAACTTCTCCATATGATCAAAACTAAAGTCACATTAAAATACAAATTCAGATATGATAAAAGGAAGTAGGTAAAATATCTCATGGAATGCAATGCAAAGGTGGTCAATGTAAAAAAGGTTAGCACAGATAAAGGCAATTAAAATATTAAATTAGACAAATAAAAGTTTAGCAATAATTACCTCTCTCGTGTTGGAGGGTTGCTGGAGGATCAACTACCTCGGTTTTGTAAGGTGAGCTCGGAAAGCCTCTAGAGATAATGGAAAATAACCTTTAGCGTCATGGCGACCATGTGTTTCTCAGGCAATAAAAAAAATAATTCCAGAAAAAGCTTACCTAGTGCAGTACGAATATCCCAATAACTTGGTAGTGTCTAGCACTAATTAGGGACTCACTCATAGATCCCCTAAAAGGGTATTATTAACACAATACAAAAAGTTGAGTCCTCTATGACTGCACTAATAACCAAAACGCTTCCTCTATCACCGATGGGTATTTCTAGAAGAACGAGGCATTGATTTCAGTCAATTGCCTTCCACGAAATTAGAGAAAAAGCATCGAATCGGAAAAAATGGTAGGACCGAGAAAGGCCTAATGATTCGATACGAGGAATGATTCTAAGATAATAAACGACTCAGTTCTCGTTTATTATGGTTGTAAAACGACGGCGGAAGCCACAGTTAATGAGCTAAAATTAATTTTTTTCAATAAATACTAGGAAATATTCCTCAACAAAATAATAAACCTTTAAAAATCCAAATCGAAAGCAACAATTATGGGAAAATAGCCCATTCCTACTATTCAAAGTTACCAACCGAATATTACAAAAGTTGCAGCATGCCGCGTGAAAAGATAAATATGAGGTTTTCAAGCAAATTAGTGGTCCCAAGAGGTTATCAGCCGGAGATTAGAAATGAAGCAAATCAGTACTCCCAAAAAGTTGTGAAATATTCAAACCGAAAGTAGAATATGAATTTGACGGATCTAATGAGGCTTAAAAGTAGGTTTTATTAACCCACTTCTTAAAAATACAGAACGGTCAGCAAACATAATTAGTGTAATATAAATAAACAAAGTTAGACTAATAACATAATATCTTAATTTGGTGGTTTGGTCAAACCTAAGCGAGCCATAGATTATCAACTAAAATAAATATAGTCACAAAGTGCCTGAGGGCAACATAAGAGAGAGAGGGATGATCAAAATGGTCACAACAGTGTTATAAAAGCTAGTACATAATTATATATCATTAACCTGTATGTAGAATAAAATTAATTTATATTAATAAATGCTGCAACATTAAGCTTGTTTAGAACTACGTTCTATTTTATATTTCATCTTAGTATTAAGTAACAGTATCTTTATTGCCTTTCTAATAGATTTCATGCGTTTCATTTTATAAAAATAAACATACGTACTATTGGTATCAACTTATCTTTGTCTCTAAAATTAAGGCACACAAGTATGTTTGATAATTAAAAAACCCATAATTTTGTTCAGTTTATAACTTTTGTATTAGCCGATTCAGCTCTAGAGTCTCGACGAGAGTTGTCGATATAGTCGCCGAACAAAGAACGCAGGGCATTAGGCTCTGTCTAAAGGTAGGCGCACACCGACGCGGGACTGCGGGAGGGGGAACGAAACTTTTGCGGGACGTAAATCAGCGGCGGGATATGAAGGAGTGCATACCGGTACGAAGAGAACGCATGCGATTTGCGGGATGTCGGCGAATGAATATCGGTTCGCAGCGTGCAGCAGTGTTGCCGATTGTCACATAATTATCAGATTTTAACATAATTTTGCCAGCAGTCTGATACAAAATTTGAAGATGGCATAATTATCAATTTTAACATAATTTTAACAGACAATTTATTCTACTTTGATATTTAGTACAGTGGCTTTATACAAAAAGGCTCAGTAAGATTTAAAGTATTTAAAAGGCCTTACCTGCATTTAAAGATCCTTTACAGGCGTAGCCGACTATATCAAAATCGGCCTCTCCTACTGGTCGATCCATCTTGTATTACAATATGTCATCGTGATACAATCGATTTGTCGCAGGAACTCTCTTAGCAGAGAGGTTTACATAGTTGGGTCCCACCTGGACGGCACGGGTTCGAACCCCATTGCTTTTTTTATTATTTTTTTTAAGATTATAATTCTAAACAGTTTTTTTCTTGATTTTGGGTATGTCTTGGGTTAGTTTGGGTTAGCACCTGGTTAGTTTCCTTTTCTTGAGCGGATCTTTAAAAGAGTGCGCGTTTTAAAATCGTTTACAGGCGTAGCCGGCTATATCAAAATAGGCCTCTCCTATTGGTCGATCCGCATGGCCCTCCGCTCGCTTCGGGGGCTCAAGAAAAGGAAACTAACCAGGTGCTTACCCAATCTAACCCAAGACATACCCAAAATCACGAAAAAAAGCTGTTTAGAAACATAATCAAAAAAAAAAAAGCGAGGGGGTTCGAACCCGTGTTTTCCAGGTGCAACGATCTAAACCTCTACACAACGAGAGCTCTTGATTGATTGCATCACGAAGACATATTGTAATACGAGATGGATCGACCAATAGGAGAGGCCGATTTTTGATATAGTAGGCTACGCCTGTAAAGGATCTTTAAATGCACAAGATAGAGCCACTCTAACCACCGGTTCGAGTGGGGACATCTAAAGGTGCGTATCCACCAAGTGCGCAAAATATTTGCGACTGTTCGCAAACTCAATGTTTGTTTGGTGGAGACGTTTATCACGCGCATTAGCAAACGTTTGCAATCATTTGGTTGTGTTCCGAGCGGTGTAGGTACATCAAAGGGATTTGTTGCTTGTGTGTGCGCTTTGCTTTTTTGGGTACCTACAGTTGTTTGCGAATAATTGGCTGGTGGAGACGATTGTCAATAATAGAACTGCAAACAGTTGCAAACGTTTGCTCGCAATGATTTTTTGGTGGATACGCAGCTTAAAAGATTAACCTTTACCTATTCAGTGACTTTAAGATCGCCTACAGTCAAACAGCTACAGTGCCTTTAGGCCACTGTAAGATCACCAAAGCCACTGTCCACTGTAAGATCGCCTTGTTTTCAGCGCCATCTCTTTGTTCATGGCGTAAGTGGGGGTAAAATTTTAAATAAACGGCGAACCGCAAACCTTTTTTTTGGAAGTATCTGCCCAAGTCCTCCGGCCTGACGAGTACTGAGCTTGCGCGCGCATCATAAATACATTTCTGACAAATAGATGTCTTTATGGTCCAAGGAATTGCTTCCAGCGGGTCTCGTGGTGCAGTGGTTAGATGCTGCATTTGTGACACGACGGCCCGGGTTCGAATCCAGCGGCAAAACCTGTTTTTTTTTGCGTGAAGTGAAAAAATACAGATGTAACATTGTGATGCGCGCGCAAGCCCAGAACTCGTTAGGCGGGAGGACTCGGCGGATGGTTCCAAAAAAACAAACCTCATGGTGAATCAGAAGATATATTTTGTTGGTCCCGCCATCTTCAGGTTTTAACATAATTTACATCAAAATCTGATAATTTTGGCTTAGCCATCACATAATTTTAATTCATGCCAGCGGCAACACTGGCGTGCAGTGTTTTCCCGCAGTTCGCATAGTAGTTTGGTTATGTTTTTGAATTGTTTGGACGCTACCACGTGTTTTGAGTATGGCGGAATTCATCACCGAAAAATTGATAACTACCGTTAAACAGTATCCTATTTTATACGATCTGTCTCATCCTGACTACAAAAATATAAGGAAAAAAGACAAAGTGTGGGATGGAATAGGAGTGGAGCTACAGAAAAGCGGTAAGAAAAAACAGTTTTTCAACGTTTATTAATGCAATTCATGAGTCTTAAATATTGTTATCATTGAAAAAATTCACGAATATCTCTCTGATCTCGAAAGCTGTAGCATTCGCCCTCCTTGGATCAATCTGCATATTTTCGAAAGCACCCAAACCAGTTTCTGGAGGTTCTAAATGTTGGCCATACACAGCATCACAGGTTTTCGTTCTCAGGAAGTTATGCAAAACACAGGCAGCCTTTACAATTCCTATAGTTGTTTCCACTGATGTTTCAATTGGTCGGTAGAATATTCTCCACTTCTGAGCTAGAATTTCGAAAGCATTTTCCACAACTCTTCGGCCTCTACAGAGTCTTGTATTGAAATTCTCTTTTATGATATCTTGGCGTGACTGTCGGTCGGGGTAGGGTCACATCAAAGTTGGCTTTAGGGCAAAAGCCTCGTCACCAATCAGAACATGGGCTACAGGTTGATTGGTTCCTGGTAAGTTTTTATCTCCAGGTACATTCATTGAACCGGCTGCAAATCTTTTTCCCATATTTAATTCTTAAAAAATTCCTCCATCGCTGTTTTTCCCAAATCCGCCCATATCTACAGAAATCTGTAGTCAGGCCCCACAATGGCCATTAGAACAATGGAGAATTCCTTCAAGTAACAGAAGAAATTTGATCCCGACTTCCCTGGACATTTTATTGTTACATGTTTGCCGTCAATACTGCCCATACAGTTAGGAAATTGCCAAAGACTGTATAGAAGTCTTCAGCAGATTTTTCCCAAATCTGGGCTGTTGGCTCCGGCAAGTATATGAGTTGCATAGTCTGCCATATTGCTTCGATGACCTCTCTCACAATTACACCAACAGTCGTGAATCCAACTCTAAAGGTATGGTCAATCGTAGCAAAGGAATCTCCTCGGGAATATCCTGTTGCAAGAAATCTGAAAAAAGTTTTTTTATTGTAGGTGAGGACATGAAAAAAAAATGGCGAAACATTAGAGACACATATGCGAAATACTTAAGAAGCACACAGACCAAAACCGGCCAAGCTGCCAAGAAAAACTACAAACAGTGGCAGTGGGCCTTACATATGGACTTTTTACGACCTTTCTTGGCTTTTGCGCAGACAGACTCCTCTAACATTCGCGATACAGTTGAAGACACAAATGCTACTGATGAAGTAATAGAGAATTCAGCTTTTGATGAAAACGCGGAAGAAAATTAAAAGTTAGAAAATTCAGATGAATTCCGAGAAGCTCCAGTTGCAAGTACTCCCTCACAGCCGTCACAGTCAGGAGAAAAAAACTCGTCCACAATCGAAGAAATGTCTTACTTATACAACAGATGGAAAAACGGATTCACCAGTGAGTGGTGTTTTGCAATACTTATATACAATGTAAGCCACGCCAAGTTGAGAAGACTGCTAACGAACTGATATTTGCGAGCTATACCAAAACTATCAGTAGCTTTAGTCCTAGGAGGCAGAATATCACAAAACTGAAAATATCCCAAATTATTGCTGATCAAGAGCTTCTACATATTGAGGAGACATCGCGATCGAGACCTTCATCTGCATTAACTGCTTGCAATACTACTACTCCTCTATCAGTGGCAATGCCACCCTATTCGCCGGCCACAACAGTGATGTCTTCAGGTGAAAACTCTAATTATTCTAATCAGGGGTACATGGAACAACAACAAGAATGCTTTTCGCCGGTACAAACATACATTGCCATTTTCAGTACCACGCTTTAAAAAAATAGTCATTTTTGAAGAAATTATAAGTTCGTGACATAAACTTATATGAAAAAACTTGTGTAATTTTTTTTCTTATGAAATTCCTGGTAGGTATCAACAAAACTTACCTTAACGCAATCGTTAAACGTTCTTCTGGACCAATCGCTTCTCGATAATTTGTATCTTGTTTACAATTTTTTTCTTTTATCACTTCTAGATTCTCGTCGAAGCATTCAAAGGTCATTCGAAAATATTTATAAAACCTTCTCTCGTCTTTTCTCAACTGAGGCATGAGAGTATGAAATTCTCCATTAAGAAGTCGCTCCTTGTTAATTGCGTGTGTCCATTTCTTTACTTTTCTTTGGTTTCTACAATGAAAAAGAATATTGATAAAAACAATCATTTTGAGAAAGCAAATTTAAATCACAAGCAAGAGGCAGTGATTTAAATTTACTTTCTCAAAATGATTGTTAGCAAAGCTTTCAATTTATTTCTCTTCTGCAAGCGCTAGAAGCAGTAGAACTTCTTCTTCAGAAGAACTGTCACTTTCACACATTTTAGGTTCCTACTATCGTGTTTAAATTACCATTGCATTGGTGTGCATGCTATGCGAACTCCCCGCTGCCGCATGTAACGCATCACTCCCGTTCCCGCTCTCGCTCCCGCAGTCCCGCGTCGGTGTGCGCCTACCATAACACATTTTTATGTTCACCGCTGTGCAGTACATTTTTTATTATGTTTAGTAAATATTTAATTCAAAGTGTTTTTTATTGTGCACTAACTACGACAATGAACCAGTGACATCTTCATCCAAGCGGAAATTGAAAAAGCCCATTTTAACCCCGCACAAAACTTATTGACAACAAGTCGAATAAATTACCTAATTTAAAATTAATTAACCGAAGAGGTTAATATTCAATAATTCTTACCACAAAATATATCATCTTTTGTTGCTAAATGCAGCATATAAAATAGAATTTAAAATCTTTTATAGACTGTTACAATGGGCATAAAGGCTACCTACCTTGTGGTTTAATCGAAATCGACAATTGTAAACCCTTCCATTTTCTATGGAAATCACAAGTACACTACAGAAGTACAAAGTTCCATGGATTAAGGCAGCCGTGTGGTTTCCGTTAAATTTAATAAATTACGTTAACAAATAAACAATTAACTAAACAGAACTGCTCACTGCATTCATTAAACGATCAAACCCCTCCAACCCATCATACAATCGATAATACCCGTCCCCGCGAAAATCCCACAATATTGACAACACTGTCCCAGATTAAGGTTAATCTGGGACACTGTTTTTAACTTTGCGAAGGCATTCGGCCGGAATCGTAACTTTAGGAAAATGTAGAATTAGGACTCATGGGGCGTCCCCGCCGCGTAACAGCGCGAGTTTTGCCGGCAATAAACGATTGATTCCGATGCATCCCGCCGCGCCGGCCTGTAAGCAGACGTATCCAAGCGTACTGCCGCGGCCGCCTAATATAGCTTAGAAACAAATTTTACGCAGGCGTGTCTAGACGCAAGTTAGAACCGTGCCTAAAAATCGAGTACGCTGTCGCTGTTATCGGACAGATTATTCTTTTAGTTATGGCGACTGTTGCGAGTACAAGTTCGAGTGAAAGTGAAAATAGACTAATGTGTAAATGTATTGTGTGTCAGTTAGTGTTAAAGGGATTATCTACTTATACTTTTGAAGAAAAAAAGCAAATTATTGCCAAAGGTAGGCCCACTCCAGCTATACCCAATTTAACGAAAAAAACAAAACTTTATATAAGACATTTTCAAAAAGAAACATATAAAACTTGTGAATGGCTTACCGGTTGTGAAAATAAGTCTCTTCTATTTTGCTGGTCATGCCTTTTATTTTCTAGTGAAAAAAATTCGTGGAACAAAAATGGATTTTCAGATTTAAATAATCTGCATAAGCTAATTAAAAGACACGGGTCTAGTAAGTCGCATTTACAGGCAATTATTAAAGAAAAAACTTTTGGAAATATAAAAATAGAACACGCATTAGATGACCGTCTAAGAATTGCGACAGAAAAACATAACCGGGAAGTCACAAAAAATCGCGAAATACTTAAACGGTTGATAGATGTCGTATGCTTTCTCGGCGAACATGAACTCGCTTTTCGGGGACACACTGAAACCGAAAATTCCTCTAATAAAGGAAATTACGTAGATTTAATACATTTGATTGCAAAGTATGACGAAAAATTAAAGTGCCATTTAGAAAATTCCACAAGATTTAAGGGAACTTCTAATTCGATACAAAATGATATTATTTTGTGCGTGGAAGAAGTAATATTAAGAAAAATAAAATCTGAAATAGAAGACACCAATTTTATTGCTATCATTCTTGAGGACAGAACTACAGATATTGCAAATATAAGTCAATTATCAAAAGTCGTTCGCTATGTAACAAAAAATGGAGAAATAAAAGAACGTTTTCTAGGATTTGTGAACGTTTCTATGCAAAGAACAGCCCTTGCTCTGCACAGTGTCGTTAAAACTATAATTGATGATGATCTTAACTGTGGATCAAAATTAATAGCTCAAAGTTATGATGGAGCCGCAGTTATGTCAGATGAGTTAGGGGATTTACAGGTCAAAGTGAGAGAAACGTACCCAAGTGCACTTTTTATACATTGCATGGCGCATCGGATAAATTTGGTCTTACAGCAGTCGCTTAATATTATAAAAGAATGCAAGATATTTTTCTCTACCTTAAGCGGTCTTGCGGCCTTTTTCTCAAAATCTTTAAAACGAACGAGTGCTTTAGATTTAGAAGTGCATAAGAGATTACCAAAAGTAGCACCCACTCGGTGGAACTATAACGGCAGATTAGTACAAACCGTATCTGAATATCGTCAACCACTCACCGATTTTTTTAAAAACGTATTGGATAATCAGGAAAAATGGGACAATGAGACTAGACTATGCTCTAGAGGATACTTAAATATGTTAGAAACTGATATTAACTTCAATTTCTTATTGATTCTTTTCTACGAGATATTTCCATCTTGTGACAATTTATTTACAGTATTACAAAACAAAACAAGTGACATAAATTTCTGCATAAGGAAAATCAAAATATTTAAATCTGTTGTTTTGTCCAAAATAGAACAATTTGATAGCCTGTGGACTAAATTTGAACAGCTGGAAATCATCACTGAGCCACAAAGGAAAAGGATTCGTTCTGATATTATTGAAGACCAAAGAACAGACGAAAAAGCCAGATGCAGAAAATTGTTTTTTGAAATTGTTGATAACATCTCGGCTCATATAGATTCCAGATTTCAAAACTTCAACAATTTAAAATTTCTTGAATTAACTAACTTTCTTGATGACAGAATCGTTCCAGAAGAGGCCTTCGAATCATTAAAACATAATTATCCAGACTGTTTTGAATTTCCTGCTCTACGTTCTGAACTTTCAGTAATTTACAGTACCTCTGAGGGATTAAATAAAAATAGTGCTACTGAACTACGGAAATCACTTCAAGAATGCGGGCTCTATCGGGCATTCCCTGAAGTTCTTAAATTATGCGAACTCGTAGTGACTATCCCTGCTACAAGTGCTTCGACAGAACGTAGCTTTTCCGCCCTCAAACGAATTAGAAATTCTACTGGACAAGAGAGACTTTCTGCTTTGGGATTAATCTCAATAGAGAAAGAATTAGTGCAAGAATATGCACGCGAAACAAACTTTTACGACGATATTATTGATGTGTTTGCAAATAAAAGCAGGAGAATGGTTCTACATTTTAAAACAAGGTTAGTTTTAATTTTTTTGTTCTAAAATAATAGTATGTAGGTTCTGTTACAATTTTTTTTTATCTGTCAACTTCAAAATGTTAAAAAATTGGGCGTGGTTCCAAAAAGTTTTTGCGGTGCTCTTCATATTTTTCCTACCACGTCAGGGAAGGCAGAGGAGACGGTGCCTCCACAACAATATTTACAAAACAGTATTTTTTTAAAGATAACTTTATTAATTTTTAAAAATGGTATTTTCAAAAAATATTTGATAAATAGAAATATAATTGGCTGAGATTAGTTTTTAAGTGACTACATTCAATAAATTGGTTTATTTTTGGTTATATTTACACGGTACAATAAACTTATGGTGGATTATAAAACTATAAAAAAAAATTGCGAAATTACGTTTCGCTAAAATTCATTGATAACATAAACTATAAACAGACGGCTTTTTACA
>MU184245.1:28270-61756 GCA_016904865.1 Pissodes strobi
ATTTTCTGTCAATCTCTCAGGTACGTACTAATAAACCAAATAAGTATGTATAATGTCATAGATAGGACTAATATTCAAATTCAAATTCAAAATGCTTTATTGTACAAGAATTACATGATTCTGTTGACATCTAATTAATCTATTTTCAATATGCAATCTAAAATACTAACAAACTTGTCCCAAATTCAAAAATCTAGTATATTCAAAAAACCTACAGTCCATACTTAGCACTAAACATTAAAAAAATACTGAAATAACCTATAATATAATAATATAATACAACACAACATAAAAAAAACGATTAAAATTGAGTGACCCGTTACAAAGTGTCACTATAAAATTCACCTAACGCCAAGCAATAATCTTTTCAGCGATTTTCTAAAATGCTGTAGGGTATCGGAACATCTCATCTGTATTGGAAGATGATTAAACATGTTCTGGCTTTCATAAATTAATGATTTTTTTACCAGTGATGTTGTTGGAACCGGTAAGGGTAAGTCATGTGCCTGTCGCGTTATTCGCTGGCCAGGCGGTCCCCTGATCGTATTCTGGTGTTTATAATTCCAGGATAAACAGAGAATTAAGAGATAAAATATTCTGAGATCTGAAGTGAGGCCTTCTCTCTGACTGACGTTTACGATCGAGCGAACGGCCTTTTTTCTGCAGAATGAATAAAATATTAACATACTGCTGCGCGCTAACACCCCAAAATGGACTACCGTATCTAAGGTGAGACTCAAAAATAGCAAAATAGACCGTCCGTGCTACAACCGGGCGGAGCTCCCTAGCAATCTTAACTGCGAAGCAACCAGAAGAAAGCTTTTTACTCACTTCCAGAATATGATTTATAAAGCGAAGTTCACCATCAACAAACAACCGCAGGAATTTCGTGCTTGCCAGATCTTGAAGAGGATCAGTATCCAGTTGTAACCCCTGCATGTTACATTTAAAATCTATTACGTTGGTTTTCGTTATATTGAATGATAGCCGATTAGCACTGCACCAGTTCTTAATCACTTCCTTGGCAATATGTGCCCTGAGCTGGTCTAAGTTTTTATTATGCCATACAACAGAAGTATCATCAGCGAAAAGAGTAAACCCGCCTGCAATCTTAACATTTACAATGTTCATATACAGCAGGAAAGTATAGGTCCCAAAACAGATCCCTGTGGGACCCCACACTGAACTCCTATGGACGATGAACGGCCACCAGAAACAACCACTGACTGGCTGCCTCAAGATACGAGCCAAACCATGCCAGAGACGCGCCCCTAAAACCGTAATGTTCCAGCTTTGACAACAGTATTCCATGATCCACGCAATCAAAAGCTTTGGTAAGATCACAAAACACCGCTGCCACAGCCTCTCCCCCGTTCATACAACCATAGACCCTTTCCAGGAAACTAAAAATAGCATCATGCACACCTTTTGCCTGTTGGAAACCGAATTGGCTATTTGTTATCAGGTTATTTGTCCTCAAGTAAGTCCACACTCTCCTCTTCACAATTTTCTCAAATATTTTTGATAATGTACACAACAACGAAATAGGTCGATAGTTTGACTCATCGTTGACGGCGCCGCTCTTGTGCAAAGGGGTAACAAGAGCTGATTTCAAACATGAGGGCAAAAACTCCCCGAGACCACGACCAATTTATTGCCGCAGCCAAGGCATCAAGAGCACAGTCGGGCAAATAGTATAATACTTTCGCTGAAATGCCGTCTTCCCCACAAGACTTTTTATTCTTTATATCCGCTAGAGCCTCCTTAACTTCTAATGCAATTGTAGGGAAGAAGAAGAACGAACTAGAAGGTGACAGATGTTCCAAATATGAGAGGGGATCGACATCAGATGAAAGAGTTTGTGTTATATTACCCGCAATATTACAAAAGAATTGATTCCAAATGCCGGGGTCAATGTCAACAGTATGACTAGATTTACTTGCTTTATTACGCAAGTCATTCGGCTTTATTTTTATTTACGCATCATCAGACCAACTTTCCTTTTGCCTATTTGAGGATTCAATAATTCTACTATTGAAATATTGATGTTTTGCTATCTTAAGGATTTAGATATATACTACGATACCTATTACAGTGGGATATAAAGATTAGATTATCAGAGAACTTTTTAATATAATTGAGACTACGCAAATTGGCCGCAGATAACCTCAAGCCCCTAGTAATCCAGGGTTTACGTTTTTTTGATTTCAGTCTAATTAGCCGTATAGTGGAAATACTCGATTGAAGATGTCCACTAGTATCGAATGAAAGGCGGCAAATGGTAACTGGTAAAATCGTTCAAAATTGGCATTATTAAAAATTCTGCCGTGATACCGTCTCCTGGTTTCCCTGATTATAGGGACAACCAAGGAACAAATTACTGCTTCATGATCAGACAGACCCGAATTCAAAACTGAGCATGACACTTCATCAAAGTTTGAGCACACATAGACAATAATAGTCGCCGAAGGCTTGTCTACATGCATTATAAGACCATAAATAGTTAGGGAACTTGCAAGCAAGATAGTATTTACTGCATGTTTATTATTAAAATTAATATTGAGATCTCCTGCCAGTAAAAGCTTTGCCCGAGGCAAAATACAGGAAAGAAGAGTTTCTAGTCTTTGCATAAATTCCCCAACCTGTGAGGAAGGTGAACGATACACACATAAAATATACAGATTCATGTGTTTCCATCAAAAGCATATAGAAAATTCAAATGTACCTTCCTCCAACAGATGGTCAAATTCGTCAATAGATACAAAACATTCATTATAAACTGACGATTCCTTAACTAAAATCAAAGTGCCGCCATGCAATGAGTTCTCCCGACAGAATAAGGAAAAACAATTATATTCAAGCCAGTGCTCTGTGACTAGAACTATGTCCGGAAAGTAAATGCTTTCTAAAAATAAAAAAAGATCATCACATTTGTTTCTTAGTGATTGGATATTTAACAAACATAATTATAGACAATTTGTTTGGAATTTGACTAGAGTAACAATTTGAAGGAGAAGCTGCATGACGGGGTGAATTTATGAAAAAGAATTACATGAAATTTGGCTACACTCTTTGCTGACCAAATCAATACAATTTGAAACCTCATCAGTGTCGTTACTCAAAGTAGAAGATGCACTGATTTCTTCTACATCATTCTCTGCTCTATGAGATACTTTATTGCAGTTGTTGATCTCACAGGAATCATCTACTGTTTTAATAAAAGTGGGCGGTTTAAATAACATATTACTCTTTGCACTCTTAACAACAGGGAGGATGTTCCTTGCAATATTATTGATGTTAACTCGAATGTTCTCCCCGATGTGGCTCTTAAGAAACGAGATAATTCCTTTTGAGACTCTCCACTCTATTATCAAAACTACTTAAACCTCTATTAAACCTATTGATACATTTGTTAATTCTATTGTTACGTAGAAGAAGTTGATACAAAAATGAAATTGGTATTTGCGCAAAATTTTAACTTGTTCCAGATGCTTCTAACTTCTGGAAACCTGTGCTGCAAAAAATCATTTGTACCAGCCGCTACAATTACAAAATCATTATGGGTATACTGTTTAGTTAATATTTCAACCTTTCCCAGAACATTATCATAAGTTCCACCTGGCTTGATTATGGATTCAATCCTAAACTCGCTGCCCAATTTATTATTTAAGAGATAATGCAGGTTACGCAATCTTTCATCGCTCAAGAACATAATCTTTCTGTGACAACCCAATGTATGAACAATATTATTCCATCACAGTTTGATTGATTTGCAGCTCCATTTTCTGTGGATTCGGAATTTCCATGGTCTTTGGCAGCAGGAAAGAGAGAAAGGTTTTCGCGGGAATTCATTTCTTCCCTGAGTTCATAGAGTTTATAGTTTACTTTCTTCAAATCCTTAATATACATTTGATTTTCACTGGCTAAAATCTCAATGCTCACCAGCATATTGTTTTTAATGGTTTCAAGGTACTCAAGTTTAGATTTCGATGTGTCTAAAAGCGCTCGAAGTTCTTCTATTTCTGCAATTAAGTCCTTATTCTTGCTCATCATAGCGACAATCTCCTTATTCAGTGATTTAATTTCAGCTGTTTGTTCTTAAATTTTTGTGAGACACTCTCGTTCAGCCACGAAAACCGGGTCTTCAAAGTCTTGCGTTCTTCTTTTAAGCCTCGCTATGTGCACGGTTTTTTCTTTAACTTCCGTTAGGGCATCGCTTAATTGTTTTTGACGGTCATTGATTTCTTCCTCGTGCCTAATTTTAAGCTCCACAAAACGGACTTTTCGCCAGAAACTCGTTCAGTTTTTTCATCCCATTCTTACAGCTAGGACAGAAAAACAAAAGGACTCTATGAGTTAAGGCTGCCCTTGCCTAGACGAACTGCAACACCTGCGGGGCAGCGGAAGGCGGCGAAGTATCGAAAACTAACGCGAAAGGCGGAGCGTCAACTTTGGACTCTCGAATAAATCCAGGGTCGCAACGCCAAAATTACTTTTACACGGTGCGATAGCTGGACGTTGCAATGTAGTAGAGTGCCCGCGGCCGTTTATTTGGCTTATTTTTCGAGCCCGTGGGCACTTTAGGGCTAAAAAGGTTTGACATCGGTTTTTTGTAGAAGGGGTCTTGTAGATACTAACCCCGTTTGTCGTCAAAAAATCATTGGGTCCATAAGGGCGCAAACCAAAAAAATTCAGTTAAGGGTATCATAAAATTGTGCTATTAATTACACATCACTGGAAAAAAACTGGAGAGGGTTTCGGTACAAATTATATTTTTTAATAATAACTGAAAATTACGTCTCGGGCACTTACGGACCCTTCATAAAAATGCGTTTTTCTCAGTTTCGTTCCGTCAAAATTATTATTTTTTAAACATTTTGTGTTCACCCCGCGATATCTTGAAAATTATTGATAATAGGAAAAAATGTTACTCTTGTTAAAATATAGAGCATAGTTTTTCTCATGTGATGGAAGTTATTTCATATTTTAAAAAAATATGTTGAGGTCGGTATTTAATTATTTCTGGGGTAAAACCAATATTTCAGGCTCTCCGCGTCGACAGACTGGCCCGCCATGACCGTTCATCCAGCAATGACTTATGAAAAGCTAATCGGTTGTCGAATTTTTATAATCTGTGTACGTTGATCTGTGTAGTACTCGAGTGAATACGTTTCCGAGTGCCGATCGCACGCATTGAATATCATAAGTGAAAGATAAACGTTTATACTCGTAGATAGATGAGCGAAGTTTTCATGGTCTATATTTATTATTCCTAAATAGAAAAAGTAATGATAAACGATCAAAAAAAGATCGCTGTCATCGATATTTTCCTATCCCTCATACCTATACGAGAACTACATTTTCTTTTCGGTTTTTTATATACGGAACTGTTCTTGCAGGTTCTTTGTTCCCAGGCAGATAAAATGCATTCAACATGTTTTTTTTTGCATGCAGATAGCTTGCGAAGCAATAAAAAAAATAGTCAAAATATCAAAAATTGCATTTTTAGTTTCTTATGGGAATTTCTGGTTTTCACCATTATTATATATTAAGTAGTACTAACCGCAAGTAATAGATAAAAAACTGTAGGTATACAAGGTGCTTATTAATATATCCCTATAGTAATTTTCGGTTTTAGTTTTTTGCTTATTAATTGTAGTCAATTCGTTAATAACACGATAGGCTCGTTAGTAGAGCCTGCGAGTCTTTGAAATGTATACTAAAAACACATTTAAAAACTAAATTTAAAGTTTTATCAATGTTTTAACTTTGCATGCGCGAACGTAAGTATCTTGAAAACGAATTAAAATTAAACATAATTTTACATTATTGGAAAGCTTAGGAAAAATGAATGTTTTTATGTCTCTTGGAAAATTTTGATCCCATGCATTCCTTTTTTTCGAAATATGGTCGATTGAAACCATTCAAACGTTTCAAATTCAGATTTTTAAAGTGAAAACTTCTTTAGGCGCGTTTTGCGTTTTTTTTTTGCGGGGGTCGAATGAGACCGAGCCGTCACGCATCACGCGTCATGCTCGGATATGTAACGTAACGCTCCTTCTACTGGCGTGTTCCCGTATAGGTAGAGGGCTGAAAATTTCAGGGGATGTAGCCGGGGTAAAAAGAAGAACCTGGACGAAAACGGGTCCCTGTACCTCCACCCGTTTGGCCAGGAGAGGGGGAGAAGCAAAAATTTAAATAATTAATTTTGGAAAAATGAGAATAGGTACGGGGTTGAAATTTTTATGGTAGGTGCACCCCATGGGGGGCCACCTTAGGCCATACGGGGGAGACCGGGGCTCTAATTTAAGGGGGGAGTTTGGGGGGGAAACCTTTTTTTCCGCCCGTATCTCTGCAACGAAGGCTTGGATCGAAGTTCTGAGAAACGATGACCCCGCTTGTTGAAGTTTTCACTTCTATCGTGTTGTCTTAAGCACACACAATTTTTTTTTATTCCTTTGCGTATTATTGAACGGAAAGTCTCGTGGCTTTTGTTGGTATTTTTATTTTTTGTTGTGTAATATTTGTTTTGCATCACGTATATGTGCTTATAGTGAATGTTAGTTCTTTTGGTTTATTTGACTTATTTGATTTGTTAAGTGTGAAAATGGACATTCCGGGGGATCGTCGAAAGAACAAAAAAAACTCGCCTCAAACTTAGCGCTAAGAGGAAACCCCCCGGCCCGAAAAAACAAATCTAATCGGGTGCCGTAAAACTTTGTAGGGTCCTCTACCAGCATGGAAGGGGATTTTGCGAGAGCATTGCAATGCATGGCCTAACTTATAATAAATTAATAACTGATGGAGACAGCAACTGTTACAAAAAAATTCTTGACTCCCATCCTTATGACCATTTGATAGTAAAAAAAATAGAATGCCGAAATCACCTACTAAGAAATTATTCTAGAAAAATACGAGAGTTAGTTAAAGATAAAACGCAGGTCCGTTGGTTCTTCGGAAAGCTATTAAGGTGAGTAAATGATGTCAACTATGTTGGGGTTTGAAACCTTCGGCAACATGCACTAAAACGGAATTTTATCCACAATACCGAAACAGAATTATTGCACTCGACGCGCGTTTCGCTAACCATGTTAGCATCATCAGGAGATTATTAAAACATACAAACAGTTTTAATGATCTCCTGATGATGCTAACATGGTTAGCGAAACGCGCGTCGAGTGCAATAATTCTGTTTCGGCATTGTGGATAAAACTCCGTTTTAGTAAATGATAGTAAACTACACATCAAATGCACTCGCAAATACTTTAAATTTTGGTTCTTGCTGTACAAAACAAAAATTTGAAAAAAAAAACTCATGGACAAAATAAGAAATTAGTGAATTCAGCACTGCATACTTTAATCTAATATTTAAGTAGTTATCTGACGTGTAGTTTATATTTATATTTATAGTTAGTATATCATACATGTATCAAATCACTTATGCCCAGTTTCAAATATTTCCTATGACAACGATTGTTAATACAATTGTAACCATAGTAATTATATACTTCATAACTTTATACAATAGATATTTGGTACTTCAGAAACCGGGCATTAGATATTTTTATGGTTATAGAAAGAACAACTCAGACTTAGGTTTGCCATAACAAGAGCAATAGCCCATAGAAAGAATGAACAACTACCATTAGATGAAAAAATTAAATTACTAAGAATGGACATAGACAATTCCCTTAGTCACGTATTTGTCGAACACAGGAATTGTCGCCAAATCGGTTACTTTTGTCAAAAAGAGAACAAACCCACAGACACAATTTATGCCGATTTAAAAATGACAGGTACGTTTTAAATGTTTTAATAAGTTAATAATCAATATCAATTAACAATCTATTTTTAAGATCTATCTGAAAAACCACATAATTTAAAAAAATCATATCCCGAAACTATTATAGTCTGATTCATGATGTTAACAATAACATAGTAGAACAATTTAATTCAATTATCGCTAGAATGATTGGTGGTAAAAGAATAAATTATTGCTTACGAGGTAGTTATCAAAGTCGTTGTCCCGCTGCCGCCGTAGACCATAATACCAAAAAACCAACTTACGTCATGAAAAAAATACTTGCAAGAAGGTATTAGTCCATCTAGTTTTCCAAAAAAAAATTAATTTGGTAAATCATATATGAGAAGAGTTCGTCGAAAACTGTTTTCAAAATCAAATTCTGCAGATAAAAAAGGATATGGGGACGAATGTCAGAAACCAGATGCTTAGACGACCTTAAGCAAGAAAAACACAATTTTCTGGAAAGACCTTCTAAATCTGAAGATGAGTTGAAATTAATAGAAATTGGAACACGGGATCAAACAAATTCAGATTTATGGCATTTAGAACGCAGGAAAAGAATAACAGCCTCTAATTTTGCCGAAGTATGTACAAATATGGTGTCAGAAATAATGGGGCCACACAAAAGTTGGTGGAAAAATGCTTTATCCTAAGATTTTTTTCTTTAAGTACGAATTGGGGCAACGAAAACGAGCAAAAGGCTCTTAGAGGATTAGAAAGGATAATAGGGAAGCTGCTTCCCCTGATGGTCTCATAGAGGAGAAAGGAGTGGTATAAATAAAATGCCCCTATATGCAGCCAAAGACCCTATCCCAGATCGAGCGATAGAGGATACGAAAGTTACTTTTTGACAAAAGATGGAACTATCAACAAGAATCACAAATGGTTCTATCAAATTCAGGGACAATTATTTATTATGAAAAGGACGTATTGTTGTTTTCCGGTTTGGACGCCTTTCGGAACAAAGAATGAGATTATTTTTAAAGATGAAGTTTTCTGGGAAAAAGTGGAAAACCAACTTTCTACTTTTTATACGAAATGCCTTTTGATCAAACTTATCCTAGAAGATCAAGACATATACCCATCCGGAATATTTCTGTTAAAACCAATAAGTAGCATATTTTTTTTTAAATAGTGTTAAATTTATTTATGCACTTATTAATTAAAAAAAAATGGTGTTGTTAAATTTATTTATGTACTTAACTATATTAATAAATTATTTATATTCGTTCACTATAGTGTCGTTTTTAAGTAAAACTTTAACACCTTTGAGTGTTAAACAAATCCTAAAGTTCCTAATCCGATACTTCACACTCCATAGCGCAAACATGACAAATTTCTCTCTCATATCAAATTATTATATATAATATAATAAGTACTAACTTAGCGCCAGCAAGAATAATATGTTAACCGTCCAAATATTTCAAATCCGTCTCTGGCTTACTTATCCTAGTACCTACAATAAAACTCGTCGAGGCGCCACGTTACGGCTAGCTAAAATGATTAAAAATGCATTTGTAGACGCTCGGGCGGGAGTAAATTGCAGCCACATTTTTTTAAATTTTGGAACGATTTTTGCTTCATCCTATTAAGGAAGGTTCCGGACATGCTTGTAATTGGTTTTAAGACCGATTCGACTAGGTTTAAGGTTCTGAAAATTACACAGAAAAATGCCTTTTTTAGGTTATTTTTATCTATAGATTTGAAAGATTTTAGATTCATTTTGGAAACCGAAATATAGTTACAAGCATGCATTGATATGTATTCTAACAAACAAAAAAAAAATTGTAAGAAAATGTTAAACGGTATTCACAGCATTTGGTCCAGGCCAAACCCTTGCAAAACATGGTATACGCTAGATTGAAGGGGAGCCTTAATGCAATTGCATGTGCCTGCGTTGTATTGATGTCAGAACAGTTGCGGCAGAAAGTTAGTTTGCAAGCATCACAGGGAGCGCCAAATATCTCATCTTCTTTAGGTCTCGCTTTGTAAGTGCATGCTTTTTTGCATTTTGATCACTCTCACGTCGACATTCTTTAATTGAATTAATTGTATAAAAAAAATAAAAAACAAAATTTTTTCTTCTTTCTGCTTAAGTATACAGTGAGTTCCTAGCGGTTGGTAGTGTTGTCCACAGTCTATTGTACCTATATTAAATATAATAGGGAATCACTAGACAAAGTATTTAAAAAAAAGTGAATAAGTGACTAGCAGCCAATTATTAATATTATAACTAAATTAAAATTTAACATCCTACAATCTGGTAAAAACTAATTAAAATTAATTACAAACTAAAAATTTTAAACGTCAAATTTTAAGGAACACGTTGCTAAAACTCTACTATGGAAACATA
This sequence comes from Pissodes strobi, assembly GCA_016904865.1. NCBI lineage: Eukaryota > Metazoa > Arthropoda > Insecta > Coleoptera > Curculionidae > Pissodes > Pissodes strobi. The sequence continues at coordinate 38,428 of MU184245.1, forward strand.
AACAGAATATATCAGCTGATCAACAAAACAAGTCAGGTGAGTAGGCAAGGTCAGTACAAAAAAGAAAAAAATAAGAATATTTTCGACAACGAGTTGAGATAAGAATTATTTTAAATTCGTTCTTATCACAAATGGCTTTTTTTGTTTAATAAAAAGTACTGGAACACAATATTAGCCGTTAGTATATTAATTCGATTTCTCTAAATTCACCACACCAATCTCGTTAAAACTTTCAGAACACAATACACCAAAAATTTCTTCATAAAAATATTAAGATTTTTTGATCAACTTTGAACACAAAAACTCGGTACAAAACAGGAGCATTGTAATGAGCGTTTGACTCGCTTGAATTGCTCACCCCAACAACCTCAACATAGCTCTTTACAATTACATATTCAACACTCAAGGCTTAACTAACTCATCATGTTTTTGGCCTGCTACTTATTTATATACCATCTAAAATATATCACGAATTCTCGGGAAAATGCGAGACCACTCTATATGATTCTCGACCAGGGCATCTATAGAATTCCACAGTTCCTGAATTTTCGCGGTCTGCGATGACTCATACGTAGATGCGGCAAAGCCAGTTCTATAGGGTAGCACAAAAACATTCGGATGGTTGCTAGCCGTGACATTGCCTCCCTCTTAAACCTGATCGTCCCGATCAGCTACTTCATGTCTGTGTATATGCCTTCAGCCTGTCGAGGTGAACAACTTTCGGTTTGCTTCTGGGGCTACTTTGAATTCTATACACTACGTCATTATTTCTTTTGATGACTGTATAGGGCCCTTCCCATACTGACGTTAGCTTGGGAGATCTTGCTTTCTTCCTTTGCGAATTATATAACCAGACTTTATCGTTCATCTGAAATCCCATAGAATTAGCTTTGAGATCATATCGTGTTTTTATTCGGTCACTAGCTTTCACCGTGTTTTCTCTGACTAATTTATGGATGTATAGTAACTTACAGGGTAAACAAAGTTCTCTCCCAAATAAAAACATGGCTGGTGTTAGTCCTATCATGGCATGGACTACTGATCTATAGGCCATCAAAAATAGTGGTATGTATTGGTACCAAATTACCAATCCTTCTGATGTTTATCTACGACCTTTGATAAATGTTCATCAATGGTCTTGTTAAACCTCTCAACCATGCCGTCTGATTGTGAATATAAGGATATAGTCCGTGTTTTATGGATGTTGAGTAAATCACAGACTTTCTGGAAAGCCTTGGATTCGAAGTTGCGTCTTTGATCTGAGTGCAGTTCTAACGAAACACCAAATCTGCTGAACAGGTTATTCACGAGGACCTCTGCTATGGTAACAGCTTCTTGATTGGGTATTTGTTACCATTATTTGTTTCTGGAAACGGGCCAGATACGTCAATGGCGATACGTTCAAACGGTAGGCCCACATTATACTGTTTCATTTTTCCCCTAGATCTTGTTTTGGGTCCTTGACTTGCGGCCCAGGTTGAGCACTGCCGACACCGCGATTTCACATCCTGGCAGTAGTTGACCCAGTAAAATCTGTCGCGGATCTTGTCAATCGTTTTGTTCACTTCGAGATAAGCACCAGACTTTCCATTATGAACTTCTTCCAGAACTTCCGATATCCTCCTTGGTACCAATAACTGTGTCTTCACTACTTTTCCATCGGCGCTTTCCCAGGCTCGTTTAAGAAGTCCATTTTCCACTACCAGGGAGTCCCACTGAGCCCACAGAGTTTTAAAGGTAAATCCTTTAGTTGAATATCTCTCCCTAGCTTGGTCTTAGTTGATGTTCTTCTTTAGCTTTCAGCAGAAGTGCTATTTCACTATCCTCAATCTGATCCTTTTTAAGTTGCTCTGTGGTCCACTGCTGATCAACCTCAAACTTCATTTGCCTAATGGGAGTAACTTCTTGTTGATCTATTCTTTCAATGCAATGCTTACAATTATCCTCGCATGGTCTTCTGGATAAAGCATCTGCATTATTAAGCAATCTCCCTGCCCTGTGCTTAACCTTAAAGTTGTGACTTTTCAAGCCACCTGGCTACCTATCCCTCAGGCTGTTTCATACCAAAACGCCATTTAAGTGCTGCATGATCAGTCCTTATTAGCAATTCTTGTTCATACAGATATTGATGGAAATGCTGAACAGACCGTACTATGGCCAAAAGTTCTTTTTGGGTTACACAGTAGTTACGTTCAGGTTTCGAATGTGTTCGACTGTAGTATTCGATAACTCTTTCTTATCCTGCTTATACTTGCGATAAAACCGCCCCGATGCCAGTGTTGCTTGGGTCTGTATCCAATACAAATTTACCCTCTGTTCCGGATATCCCAATATTGTACTAGAACATAGAGCCGCTTTTAAATTCCTGACCGCAGACTCACAGTATGATCCCAGTTATAATTTGCTCGTTCTTTAGTGAGCTTATGTAGAGGTGCAGCTATATTTGCAAGTCCTTCCAATAAATCTTCTATAATAAGTACATTATCCAAGGAAGCTCCGCAGTTCGTATTTGTCGCGAGGACGAGGCCAGTCTTTGATTGCTGTAATCTTTCATTGATCGGTTTGGATTCCCTCTGATGGATTCCAACTTTTTGTTGGAAAAGAAAACATTTCTTTGGATTCAGTAAGAGCTGAGCATTCTTGATTCTAGTTCCGCTTGCATTTTATCTTCTTGATCTTGAAACATTTTCAGAAGCCAGTCCTCTTCTGCTTGTCTTCTACGTTCCTGCTCTTTCCGATCCGCTAGCCTCTCAGCATTTAAATTTTCCATGAAATCGGTTAACATTTTTTTTTAACAATTCATTTAATTCTTCAGCACAATAAATTACAATGAGCTATTTACTACCTCTCAAATCAGTGCTTCTAGCTCTGGCCTCGAGAGTTTACACTTGTTACAATATTAGCAGATTAGATTTTTTTTAACTTAAGTCTAAGTGATGTCTAACTTTTTCACAAACAAATGAAAGCAATTCACACTTTTAATAATTACAGGCAATTTGTTATACACTTTTGATGCTTTAACAATTGGATTATTTAAACCTATGTTTGATCTGGTATACATTTGATAAATATTATTCTGACCTCTAGTTTCGTATCCATGAACCTCATTATAAAATAAAATTGTAGTATTACACTTTTGTTGTTTATTTATTATCTTGAATATTAATTTCGATTGTTCCAACTCTAACACCCTACTGAGCCTCCAGACACCCAACTCCCCATATAGAGCGTCCGTGTGTCCGCGTCTCTCATAACCGTAAATAACTTTTTTATTACGCATGCATCATAATCAACGATTATCGCACGCTGCAGCGTGCTTAAAATGATGTTTGTGATGCGCGTACTTTTTTTAAGGATGCTATAGAACAATTTGATCATGTCAAATGTGACAGATTAAAATATTCGTCAATATATCCCTTAAGTTTAATATTTAAAACATTTTTGAGATTATGATGCATTCGTAATAAAAAATAGCGTATGATATACGTGTATAAGAGGCCTTTAAAGGCCCTTGCGACTTACAAAACACTCCGCTGCGCGTCGTGTTTTGAAATATGTCGCGCGTGCTTTAAAGGCCCTCTTATACACTTATATCATAATATACTATTAAAACCTTATTTTGTAAAATTTGCATTGCATTAAAATTTGTATTACCACACATCACACATACCCCACACGGGAAGTAAGTACCTGAATTGGCAAAAAAATGCATGATATTGTTACGTTTTTCCCGTGGGTTCTTAACAGAATTACAACTTTGCTATTTTCAACTAATAATCTCTTTATTCACTACCACTGTATACAATTTAACACTCTAAACTACTCTTATAACTTTACAACTAATATCTATTCAACACTCAATGATTAACTGAACTGAACTAACTAACTTCGCCTTAGGTCTGCTTATATATAATCTCAAATCTATCACGAATATTCGGGAAGTATTCCGAGGCCACTCTATATGATCTCGACGAGGCCATCGAGATAATTCCAGTCCAGCGATCCTGAAACTTCGCGACCGGCCGGGCGATGATTCATATGGACAGAGAAGCGAGGGGCACGGCGCGGCGGCTAGTTCTATAGGGTAACACAAAAACGTTCGGATGGTTGTTAGTCGTGACAATATACATTATTTTTACTCTTAATGGACAGATAGTCTCTATACCTAAAGATAACTGGAATCATTGGAACAATCTTTTTAGAAATATTGTGAATATGTTTCTACCAATTCAATTTTTCATCAACGTGTAATCCCAAGTATTTCATTAGTTATCAACTTTAATTTCCATGTCTCCAACTAATTTATTCTTTTGTTTGAACAACATATACATGGTTTTTTCAATATTGATTTTTATCCTATTAGAAAGTAGCCACTGCATGTAGACCTGAAGATCAGCACTGACTATTTGATTGAGATTTTTTCCGTCTGAGCCTGTATATACTAATACCGTGTCATCTGCAAATGTGAAGTACCGAGCCTTAAGATTTGCTCTTTTTAAGTTCAGTACATAAAGGGAATAGAGGAGAGGACCAAGGACTGATCCCTGTGGTACCCCATATGTGTTTGTTAATGTTTTACTACATACACCCTTATGCTTGACGTACTGAATTCTGTTACATAGATATGATTGAATTAAATTATAAATTTTACCTCTAAAGCCCATGTTTTCTAGCTTGTCCAACAGGATGTCAAAACTCACAACGTCAAATGCCTTCTTGAGGTCCACATACACTGCAATAGCCACCTATTCATTATCCAAAGCTTTGGATACATGGTTCACAAGGTCTACTGTGGCACTTAGCGTGCTGCTATTTTTAACAAAACCATACTGGAACTCGTCTACAGAAATATATTTTTCCATAAATGCCAACATCCGTTTCTTTATTAGCTTCTCGATAATTTTTGAAAATACGCTTACAACAGATATTGGCCTGTAATTATTCATAAGGTTTTTTTTACCGCTTATATAAATTGGGTTAATTTTACTGATTTTTAATTCGTGTGGGAAACTTCCACTTATCAATATATTATTAATTATTTTCTTTAAAATTGGTACTATATCTGTTTTTAAATTATTAATCTCTAATACTGTAATTTGATCATGACCTGGTGCAGAATTCCCCTTAAGTTCCTGTATAATTTCGCTAATTTCTATTTCGAAACATACTATTTTCACAATAAATCTCTTCACTTCCAACAAAGTTTGGCCGTGAGTTGATTTCATTTTTAATTTCTGTAACAATGTTTTCCCCTACTCTTGCAAAATGTTCATTCAAACTATTCACTATCACTATGTCATCTGTATCCTCAACTATTAGATTATTAATGTTTAATGAGCTAATATTTGTTTCCGTTGATTTATTTTTTATAAACTGTTTAATAAAATTTCACTGTTTTTTTAAATTAGTTCCTGTACGTTTTCATTTGTTTTGAAAATAACAATTCTTTTAAATCCTTTATTTTATTGTTGACTTTATTTTTTATTTTTTTAAATTCTGTATTAATTTGTAAATTACCCCGATTTTTTATTAGCAAATCATAGAGATTATCACGCTGTTTCATCAATTCGAGTATTTCTTTATTGATCCAATCATTATTTTCACGAATTCTAATTGTTTTTACATATTCTGATTCAGTTTTACATATTTTAATTAAATCTATCAGCTTCCCAAATGATTCCACATTCACATTATTAATTCTATGCCTAAATAATGACTTAAACTTTTCATAATCAACTAATTTAGTATCATGATTTTTTTTTGGCTTATAAACCTTAATATTATTATTGATAGTAATATACAGCAATTTATGATCAGAGAATTATTTGTAACCTTGACTGATCAATGTATCCTTGTATATTGATCTAATATCACATGATCTATGAGACTTGCACTGTGATCTGTAACTCTGGTAGCACCGAATTCATCAATAGTATTAACCACCTTAAAATTATTAAATGTTAACAAAGTTACATAATCATTAGTTTGCTACTTAGTAAATCTATATTAAAGTCTCCAACTATCAAATGTTTTTTTGGATATTGTTTTATAATTGATTCCAGTTTTGTTAACAATACACCATTATCATGCGATGGTGGTTTGTAAATAACACTAACCTTTAATTTTTGTTCACCTATACCAACACACAAGCAATTTATTTTTTCATTACAATCCGATTTTTCCACTTCAACGTACTTAATGACTTATTTTATGTAAATTGAAACGCCACCTCCTCTGGTTGGCCTACAGGAATGAACAGCCTTATAATTACGTATATTAAATAGAAAAATTTCTCTCATCTAACCATGTCTCTGACAATACTAATATATCGCAGTAATTGTTCATTACAAATCTCTGCGAAATTTTTTCTTGAGGCCACTCTAATTTTTTTAATTGCTCCCTACTCTCAACCTGCACACTCTCTGAATTTTCATCATTTCTTAGAAGGATGTTGCCATTACTTACCCATAGGAACTTGTAATTATTATTTGTTTTAAAAGTTTTTGCTTCCTTGAACAGTTCGAAATTTGTTTTAGTTAACTCACCTATCCTAAATCTTTACATTGCAGGTTGTACTTATTTTTGGATTTTATCATTTCCTTTTTCGTGTTTTCATCCTCAAAAATCACCCTTATTGCCCCGTTCTTTTCACCCTGCTTCCCGAGTCTATATGATGTGAATTTTCCAGCTTGCAAGTTTTGCCCAATTTTACTTATTACATCGGACAAATTTTCATTTTGCTTATGAGGAACACACACCATGGATAATCAAGTTGTTTCTTAATTATTTTTGTTCTTTTTTATTCAGTTGCTTTTTAATGTCCGTCAGCTCACGTTTTTGGCTTTCATTCATCTTAACTTGCTCTTCGAATTTAATGAATAGTGCATTATATTTCTGGTTCATGTCCTCAAGTTTAGCTATAACTTCATTAATTGTGTAATTTTTGGTTTGTTGTTTTTTTACTTCTCTCGTTTTTGCAGTTTCCACAATACCATGGTTCAGTGGATTTACTTATTTGCGTGTATATTTTTTTTGCGATAAGGACATACATATCCGATGCTTCCAAACATTACACTTTTCACACAATAATCCATCCTGATTATTCTGCACACGTTGATCACAGATGTCCCACTCTTCCGATATTGGCATATTGGCAACCCTGTCTATCAGATTGTGAATAAATATCCCTTATATGGAATATTTTTTGCAGTTCCCACTTCTACAAACACACTCACGTAAACTTCTTAGTTTCACTATTACTAATATACTAATTACTAATATATTTCATTATTGTGAATTTTTTATAAAATAAATTTAATTTTCTTTGTGATAAAAAAAAAATGCTCATATTTAGCCTGGAGTAGTCTTGTTTAAACAACCCCAACCGAATTAATTCAATTGTATGGCAATTATAATGTAATGGGATGGTTTTATTGTTTAAATGTGAGAGCTTTTATTGTATTTATTACACTCGTTTAAATTGGAAACGACTCACCTAAAACTAGAGTCATTTATTTATGGTAATATTTTCAAAACGCTTTTATCAATTTGAAGAAATCTTTTTCATTACATTCCAAGAATGGGTTAATGAAATAAAAAATTTTGCTCAAATTTTCACGAGTGTATTTAATTTGTTATTGTATTTATTGTATTAGCAAATTTCAGGTCTCAAGCCTCAAGCTCATCGGGACGTGGGTAAAAAACCGATTACCAGTTCTAAAAATGCTATTACAAGAGTTACTTAAATGAATGCCTTCACAAATCACATTTAAATGTTTTTTGTTGATCTTAAATCTAATAAGAGCAAAATTTTCAGAAAGGCCTTTACAATATTTAAATAAAATTGCCGATGTGGAATTCAATATAGAAACTTGCTAAATATTGATTGGACAAGCAACCGTTTTCGAAGACCAGATTCCTCTAGATTTAGTGTACTTATTGTATAAAAATTTAGTTTATGTGGTTGCGTGACTTTGGGCAACTTAACACTTGTAGAAAAATTAAAACAAAACAAAATTAACAAAATCTCAAAATTATTATTATTATTCTAGAAACAAACAAGCGGCGGAGCCGATGAAGTTGTTCCCATCAAGCTTTACAGACTATAGTGGACAAAGTGGGCACTTCTTTCTTTCATTTCGGCATCAAGTAGATTTTTGAAAGTGTTTATATTGTTTACAGACATTGTATTCCTGTGGAGATTGTTCCATTCGTAGACCACACGATTAACTAAAAAGTTCCTTCTCACCAGTTTGTTGCATTTCTCCTTCTCCAACTTTTTAGTGTGACCCCTTAACGACCGCGACGTACTTAGTGTATATATGTTGCTGCAAAGGTAATATCCAGAGGTCCACTTAAAGGTCTCCATTAGGTCTCCACGGAATCTTCGCTCCCTAAGTGATGTTAGATGCAAATGTCGTAGTCTGCCTGTGTACTCCATGGTCCTTAGTGTTAGAGGTATTTTAATTACTTTTCTTTGTACTCTCTCCAGTTTCTCGATGTTTTTTATATAATATTGGTTCCACACAGTATAGGCAAATTCCAGCTTTGGTCGAATATAGGTTTTGTAGATTTTTAGTACCATTTCTTCAGGCAAGTCCTGGAATGCTTTTTGGACTAAGTATATTAATGTATTTGCGTTCTTCACCATACTATTGATGTGAGGTTCCCACTTAAGATCCCCGGATATTTTTACCCCTAGATCTTCATGGGTGTTTATAGATTTTAATGTGTGTTGATCTATTATATAGTCTATTTGAGGATTTCCCGTTCCCATATGCAGAACAGCACACTTGTTAGCGTTGAGGGGAAGTAACCACTGTTTAGACCAAACACTTATTTTCTGCAGATCATTCTCCAATGTAGTAGATGGACTTACAAAAATTTTGGTTTCATCCGCATATAAGCGGATGTTAGAGGTGACAAGTGGTGGTAAATCGCTGGTATACAAGAGGAACAGCAATGGTCCGAGTACGAAGCCCTGTGGTACTCCACTCGTAACCGCATACATTGGAGAGAGTTTATCATTTATGCGTACACAATACTCTCTGTTTGCCAGGAAGCTCCTTATCCAGGACAAGAGATGCCCCCTCATGCCGAGGTGTTCAAGTTTACTCAGCAGTCTTTTGTGGGGTACTTTATCAAACGCCTGCTCGTAATCTAGGTATACAACATCAGTAGGTTCATTATCATCCAAACATGTTGACCAGTGATTCACTGCAGTCAGGAGGTTGGTTGTAACTGATCTTCTAGGTAGGAACCCGTGCTGACTTTCTGGTATGATGCTGTGGTATACCATGAATTCTGTCAATTCTTTAGTAACTTTTTTTCCATGACCTTACCAACGCAGCTTGTCAAACTTATGGGGCGATTGTTGATTGGATTGTGCTTGTCCCCCTTTTTATATACAGTGTGGCCCAAATTGGGTATACATGTATGGGTATCTTCTAAACTATATAAGATAGAAAAATGGTTAAATGGCGAAAGTTGTAGGCCATTCAATTCCCAATTCAACGCCATTTTGATAACGATTTTCTCTCGTTTTGTTTTTGAGATATTTTGAAAAAATCAAAAAGTTGTATTTTCGAAAAACCGCTGTACTTTTTTGATTTAAACATATTTTTAAAATCTGTAAAAACATTGTTAGGACAACTTTTTACGCTCGATGCACCCATGTAATCAGTTTTTAGTTCTGACGTTTCGGTTCTGAGAAACCATCATCAACTTCGTTTTTTCTTATGGCGGTCATTTTGTTTTTTAACACATTTAAAAAGAACATATTTTTTCCTTTCTTATGATGTATAACACTTTATAAAAATATTTTATTTTTATGTCAAAAAACGACAAAGTTAATTTTTAACTGAGTTGGCCATGACGGCGGAGGCCATTTGCCGTAATAAATGTAGTTGCTATGGTGATTCGGCGGCATTTAAGTCATTTTACTGAAAAGTGACATTATTCAGTCAAAACGCTATTTGGTAGTTTTTGTTTAAATTTTCATAAATTTTGATTTCTAAATATCGCCACGTGATATGCCAGTGAAGAAAAATATGACATATTAGAATGTTATATTAAATGTAATAGAAATACAAATCTTGCCACCGCCGACTATTTGGACCTGTATCCTGAGCGGCAACAGCCAAGACTATTCGCGAGGCTTGACCTGAACTTAAAAAATTATGGAAGCTTTGAAGTACCAACGCCAAAGAAATATCAGAAGGGCAATCAAGCTCGTGACAATGACATTAAGGATATTTTAATGCGAACCCGACGACGTCGACGAGAGTACGTGTGAGGGAAATACTTATACCAAGAACTACTATCCAAACAGTCCTTAAAGAAAATAAATATCGTCCTTATAAACCTACTATTGTTCAAGTTTTAAAGGAAACAGACCCAAGGCGATTATGATTTTCTAACTGGTTTGTAAACCAATGTCATGAAAACCCCAATTTCAGTATGAAGATTATTTGGACCGACGAAACGTTTTTCAGCAACTGCGTAGCATTCATTATTGTGAATATCCATTTTTGAGCAACTGATAATCCTCACCAAGTGGCAGAACGTAGGCCACAAGTAAGATTTCGCTTTAATGTCTGGTGTGGTGTGTACGGTAAGTCTACATAGTCCGCAAAATATTTACAAAGTCAAATAGTAAAATTTGTTTTTAGATAATCAACTTATAGGACCATTCATTTACAATTAAATAATGTTATATCAAACCGGAGTCCTGTAAATTGACCAGCTGGGTCCCCGGATATTACACCCCTCGGTGTAATCTTTGGGCAAAGTTTACAGAATAGATATAAGTTGCCTCGCTCACTGTCGAAACTTTAATGCATTGAGATCACAAGCGTGCGGCAGATACCTGCATATTCTGTAAACTTTGTACTTTGTACCGTCAAATACCGTGAACAACTGTGTATGCGTATGCATCGGCGGTGGCTGGGTCCTCGAGCGGGACGAGGTGGTGAGGTATAGCCGGTTTCGCGTGGTTAGATTAGTTAGTTTGGGTATGTTAATAGTAGTAAGTTGTAAAGTAAGCAGTTATGAACAGAAACCGATACTTATATTTAGAACGATAGTTTGGAAATTAATAGCAAATATTGATTTGTACGGCAACCGCCCTCCGTAGCAACTGTTGCTAAAGCCAACTCAATATTGTTTCAATATTATTTTGTCCTTTGGTCACATGGCTTCCCAAGGCTTCTGTAATTTCATAGGTCCATAACAGACTTGTCTTAAGGCTTGAGTCTTGAGTGTTGACTGTCAGGATTGAGTTCCAAATAACTGGCGGTGCTACACTTGTATTCCTATTGCATTTAATATAACATTCTTAACATATTGGTATTTTTTTAATGATGTTTGGCAGGGCAGCTAATATTAAACTTACCTTTTAACAAATATTAATAAAAACAAAAATTACTAAAAATGAAAAGTTAAATTCGATGTTTTTCTGATCAATGTTTCGTATATTTTTCAGTAAAATAACTATGAAACACTAGCAATATTTGTTTTGTACCGCAAATGGCCTCCGCAGTCATCGCCAACCCAGCTAAAAATTAAATTTGTCTTTTTCTGACATAAAAATGAAATATTTTTATGAAGTGTTATACATCACAAGAAAGGGAAAAAAAAGTTCTTTTTAAATGTGCTAAAAAACAAAATGGCCGCCATAAGAAAAAAAGAAGTTGATGCTGGTTTCTCATAACCAAAACGTCAGAACTAAAAACTGAATACATGGGTGCATCGAGCATAAAAAGTTGTCCTAACAATGTTTTTACAGATTTTAAAAATACCTTTAAATAAAAAATGTACAGCGCTTTTTCGAAAATACAACTTTTTGATTTTTTCAAAATATCTCAAAAACGAAAAAAGATCAAATCGTTATCAAAACGCCATTGAATTGGGAATTGAATGAACTAAAACTTTCCCCATTTAACCGATTTTCTATCTCTTATAGTTTTCAAGATACCCATACATGTATACCCAATTTGGGCCACACTGTATAGGCACAATAATGGCTTTTTCCCAGTCCTCTGGAAGTTTATGGTCACTCATTAATTTGTTCATAATGTTCGCAAGAGGCTGAGTGATGGTCTCTGCAACAATTTTTAAGTAATATTGGTGGTATTTCAGCAATCCCTGGGCTGGAATCTTTTTTCAATTCTTTGATTGCCTCTTCTATTTTAGTTGCTGTAAACTCAATGGTTGTTATACATTCTTCCGCCCTTTTGATTGCGAGTACTGGGGGAGGTGATGAACTAGGTTCTGCTGGGCAAACTGATCTGCAATTTGGGCCGAATCGGTAATGATGTTATTCGGCTAATGTGGGTGCACTTGGGGTTTAGTGTCCTTTTAATGTATGCATAAAACCCTTTATCGCCGGTGTCTAACAGGTTTTGTTCATACGATCGTCTTGTATTCTTTATTGATAATTTTAGATTGTTGTTATGAGTTCTATAGATAGCATAATCCGATGTACAGTCAGTTGACCTATACTTATCCCATAGTTGACGTTTTTTGTTGATATCTTTAAATATGGTTGGTGTAATCCAGGGTTTTCCAGGATTTTTCGCTGTTGTTCTCAATGAGATATGTTGGTGAATCACTTACTTGGTGGCCTTAATAAAATCTTCATAGGTAACATCTTCGCCAATTATGTGCTGTCGGGAGGTCTCATTTAGCCTTTCCAGCATTTTCCTGGCAATATCGATAAGGTCTGCTATTAAGACTATGTCGTCGGCGAATCTCAAATTTGTCAACATTTCTCCATTGATATTTATGTCCAGGTCATTCCGATCCATTTTTTTGCATGCATATTCAAGAACAATAGTAAATAACTTAGGGGAGATACTATCTCCCCTAAAGAGATAGTATATAGTGTACGGCAAGAAGATACTTCTCCTTGCCGTACACCTCTTTCAATCTGGAACTTTTTAGTGTCTTCTTGAAGTCTAAGACTTGCTGTTGCGTTTTCATATATGTATTTGATTAATGTAGTGTAGCGGTGATCTATTCTACAGTTGGCCTCAAACATCTTATGCTGGTTAATTGTATCAAACGCTTTTTCATAATCTACGAATATTAGGGCCAGTCAACGACGTCTAACCCAAGAATTAGTTGGGGCCAGTTGTTTATTGTACTTTATGGCTTTTTCTATAAGACCCTTTAGGACTTGTAGATGGTCGTTTGTGCAATATCCTGGTCTAAATCCCGCTTGCTCGCGTGGTTGGTAATGGTCTAGCTTGATACTTAGTCTTCTAGTAATAATCCTAGTGAAGAGTTTGTATATATGTGATAACAAGCTTATGGGGCGGTAGTTTCCAACGTTTTTTATATCTCCTTTTTTATGTATGAGTACGATGATTGCGTTATTCCACTGGTCCGGTGTTGTTCCTTCAAGAATACATTCATTGAAGAGGATTTATAGTGCGTGTAATAATGTTTGTCCTCCTATTTTTATGGCTTCGATTGAGATTTCGTCTTCCTCGGGTGCCTTGTTATTTTTCATGTCTGTAAGGGCCCTTCTTATTTCTGACAGAGTAATTTCAGGGATATCCTCCGAGCCCTGCTTGATAACTTTGGGTACTGTGGTGTTAGTGCTGTCCTCTCCGTGTTTTCGATAGAGTTCTCTGTAGAAAGTTTCCACTGTATCAAGTATGTCCTCTCTATTTGTTACTGTTTGTTCTTTTGTATTTGTTATTTTGCTACCATTAGCCACTTTTTGTCTTAGGACTTTCAAGCTTTTGTTTTCCTCTATCACTTTGGAAGCGACTTTCGTATTATATGTCCTCATGTCTTTTCTTACTGCCTTTGAGATGTCCTTATTCAATCTTTTGAATCTTTCAAGGTTGGTATCATACTTGTCTGTTAATTTTCGTCTTTCTTCCATTAGCTTAATTTTTCCTCCCCTTCGATGTTCTTTGGACAGTGTCTCTTTTCGGCTTCCTTAATTCCTGTTACAATGCTATCGTTAAGCTTTTCTATGGTTACAGTACCATTTTCTATATATTGGGACTTGTTTAACTGTCCCCCGATATCTTTTTGAAATAGAGTCAGGTTCCCAGGGTAACTCCATCCTCTTCTGTGGCGTTTTAGTATCATTTTTGTCTGTTCTTTTTTCAGGTCTACTACTACTTTCGCTCTAATCATTCTGTGGTCGCTACCCACTGTGAATCTGTTTAAGACTATTATGTCTTGAATGATATTCTTTTTATCTGTTATAATGAAGTCGATTTCGTTTTTAGGATTCCCGTCTGGACTTATCCAGGTCCACTTCCTTTGAGGCTTCTTGTTGAAATAAGTGTTCATCGCGTAGAGCCCATGTTGTTGTAGATAGTTGAGCAACCTCTGTCCTCTTTCATTTCTCTCTCCGTATCCGTATTTTCCCATTGGGGTTTCGGAATCACCCTGTTGCTTACCGATTTTTGCATTAAACTCGCCAACTAATATGGTGTAATGGGTTGGGTTTTCTTGCAGAGCTTATGTCACATCGTCATAGAAAAGTTCGAGTTGTTCTTCCTCAGAGCTAGATGTGGAAGGGCAAGTAGTGTTTTGTTATTATCAGTTATGAATATTAAAGTTGGAAACCTCTGGGCCATAATTGCGTGGAACTCATCTAATTTTGTAAATAATGAATTAGCATTAGTGTAAAGCATAGAGACTTCCAGGAGATGATTGTCATTTAGTTTTTTGTTTGTGTTTTGCTGCTTATTTGAGTTATTTTTGGCATTCGATCGAAATATTTAATAATAAGATTCTGTTCACCTTTCTCTTGCCTACTTTTGAGCCCCGCTACAAGCCTCTGCATGTTTTCTCGTTGTTGTGGTGTGAGATCAGGTTTTATGAATGATTGTGACTCCTTCGGCAGTTTTTTCTTGTTTTTTAACAGTTGGATCGCTGTTTCGGCTGATTTCAGGACAACCTTTATTGGCCTCACTTTACTTTCATCAAATTTACCTAGTCTGTAGTACTGTATATCCTCATTAAAGGTATCTACACACTGCTTTACCACATTATTCGTCTTCTCCACGGTCATCCTTGTTTGGGTTGTTGGATTCGGGAACACCAAAAATTAAAATGTTTCTGGAGCGTATTTGCCTGTCTTGCAGCTCTTGAAGTATGGCTTCACTGGGTGCATCTGCTGTTGTTTTGGTTTGTATAACCTCCTTAAGATGCTTCAAGTCGTCCTCCACTGCTTTGGACGACTTGAAGTCTGTCTTCTTGCTTACAATTTCAGCATAGGTAGACTTAATTTCTTTGATGTCGGATTGCAGCTTCTTTAGTTCAGAGTCTAGGGTTTCCCTTATTTGCTGTGTGCTTGCCCCGAGTTCACTTACTTGGTTTTCGATGTTTGGAATGTCTTTGATATGCTTTCGTATCTCCTTTTGACAGAAGTAGAATAACTTTGGCTCTTACTTCACTTGAAGACAGCTTTGAGCAATTTCTACAAAGGATTCTTTTACATAGGTCACAGGAGCAGCCAAACAACTCCTTGATATTCTTGCTCTTTGTTACATCCATGAAAACGCAGGTTGAAGCACACTTAAAACAGATAATTTTTGAGGTTAAGTCCATCTTTCACAGTTTCACTCAGAAAATTCAAGTTATTTGTAAAAATATTTTATCTCAGAGGAAGATTGAGTCAAAAGGAGGGTATTTATGTAAAAATATCTAAATGTTTCTTAAACAGATCGCGGATGATCACAGATCAAATTCTCTTGCAACCGCCGAACTTGACAACAACGCCGAACTTTGCGCCGAACAGGCATTTTGTAAATTCTCCTTTTACGAGGACGGGGACACGATTTTTAAAATTCTGGCAACACTGCACGAGTCTATTGCAAGCCAAGAACGGGCGAAAAAATAGCTCGCCTTGGCACAGCTATTTATCAGGTGGAGTGCGTTCCGTCTGTACGTAGATCTCCTACACTGCGGTTTTATATTGGATGGTTGTTTAGGTAGTTTTGCCGCGTTATTTGTACGGTTTTCGCTTGTGTCTTATTTGGACAAGTGTGGTTTTTAATAGTTATTGTCGCTGTTTTTATTTGAGATTTTATTGACTGTATTGGTATTGTGAAAGTGAACTTTTTTTGTGTATTTGGCCTTTTGACTATTGACTATTGATTCTGTTTTTGCGATTTAAAATGAATCCAGTTAACGACATTGTTTGCAATTTACTGCAAACCCCGTTCGGTATATGGACAGAACAAGACAAACGCGATCTTTTGATTACCGGTCGCCCGATGTTTGATCTAGTAATTTCTTCGAAAAAGGAACTTAAAGGTGGCAGATCGTGGAATATCAATTTTAAACGCGATTGGTTTTTTAGTTACAAATGGCTGTGTAGTAGCCAAACTTTAGAAAAGTTATTTTGTTGGCCTTGCCTGTTATTTTCAAATAAAGATTCCGTATGGAATAGGAAAGGGTACGCGAGCATGGTTAATGTCTCGAGGTCATTACACAAACACGAAGATTCCGCGGAACATATTAAAAGCGCGATGCTCTTAAAAATGTTTGAAAAGAATCAACATACGAGTGCCGAAGCTCTTCAGGAGAATACTAGACTTTACAAAGTACAGTTTAATGAAAAGGTGAGATTAAACAGGATTATTTTCGGTAACGTGATAGACGTAGTCTTGTATCTTGCTCAGCAAGAATTAGCAAGTGGCGATTTTAATGAGCTTCTGGCACTGTTTATAAATAAAAGTTCTGACGAAGTGAAAAGTCAGTGCCAGAAGGTTAAAAATGTGTTTACTGGCGAC
Source organism: Pissodes strobi (assembly GCA_016904865.1). Classification (NCBI taxonomy): domain Eukaryota; kingdom Metazoa; phylum Arthropoda; class Insecta; order Coleoptera; family Curculionidae; genus Pissodes; species Pissodes strobi. Next base: position 55,194 of record MU184245.1, read on the forward strand.
AGTGGCGACTCACAGACAATCCAAAATGATATGATTGAATGTATATCGGACTATATAAATGACCACGTTAAAAATGAATTAAACGATTCATTGTTTTTTTCTGTTCAAGTTGATGACGCAACAGACATAACTCAGTGCTCTCAATGCTCCATTATAATACGGTTTGTTAATTCAGAGGGTTTGTTAGTGGAAAGGTTTTTGGGATTTCATGATGTCAGTACCGATAGAACTGCCGAGAACTTATATTCTATATTGGACAACATTTTGAATAAATTTGACTATGAGAGTAAATTAATAGGACAATGTTACGATGGGGCAAGCGTGATGTCTGTACATCTCGATGGACTTCAACGGAAAATTAAAGAAACAGCACCCCAAGCTGTATTTGTACATTGTCTTGCTCACCGCCTAAATCTAATAATGCAACAAAGCTTAAAAACAATTTCTAAGTGTCGTATTTTCTTTGCAAACCTTAGCGGAATTTTGTCATTTTTTCATCATTCAGCAAAATGGACAAGACATAATATACCCACCAAAGTCAAAAATGTCGTAAAAGAATGGCCGAAATTGAAAGAAGTGTTCGAAACTATTATTAGTTCTAACGAATCTGACGAAAAATCAATTCGGCTTGCCTCAGGATTTTTAAAAGAGATGAACGACTTTGAGTTTACTTTTTTGGCATTAGTGTTTGATGATATATTTACTGTCATGAATATATTATCCGACGTTCTTCAAAAAAAATCGCTGGACATGAATTTGTGTGTATCTCACATAACCATTGCTCATGAGAAGCTCAACAGTAGGCGAAATGAGAATTTTTTTAACCTTATTTTTGACAGAGCCAATGCCATTACTGAAATAGAATCTTCCATACGACGATTTGCTGGTTTTTCGAAGGATGAAATTAGGGGACAGTACAGGGCACTCTTTTACGAAATATTGGATCATATTTTGAAGGAAATGAAAGTAAGGTTCGCAGATTGTGAAAAACTAAGATTTCTTAGTCTTGCCGATACTGCAAAATTTGAAGCCTACAACGAATCATTTCCTATTGATTATTTTCAAAATTTATTCGAGTTATATGCTGGAACATTTTCAAAAAGTCAACGGCTTAAAACCGAACTTGGGCTTATATTTGCGAATGAAAGTAACAAAAATGTTTCGCTACAACAATTAGTAAAACAAATTGGTGAAAATAAAGACATTTTTACCGAAGCCTATAAACTTTTTTCGCTAATTTTAACGATACCGTCGACAAGCGTGTCAGTGGAACGCAGTTTTTCTTGTCTTAAGCGTTTGAAAACTGTGTTAAGAAACAGTATATCCCGAGAAAGACTTTCTTCTTTGGCCAATATTTTGATTCAAAGGGAGCTTATACAGAAATTGTTGAAAACTCAGCCGGTTTATGAGGATTTAATCGATAAATTTGCTGAACTAAACGACAGAGGGATTGATTTGGTGTATATGCAATCTAGGTAAGCTTAGATAGTAACGCTTTTTATTTACCTTACTTCACTTGCACATAATGCTTTAACCCGCAAGCCGTCACACCTTTTCAGGATCTTTGATTAAAAACTTAAAAATGGTTCGAAAAGTTAAGAAAAGTAATATAAAACGAAATAAGAAAAAAATTAATAATAAAAAAAAAGTTTAGAGAAACGTGGTTTTCGACGAAAGCAAGGCCGAAGAGCTCAGCTACGAGGTCGGGGATGGTAAAAACGAGATGAAAAAAATGGCTTTATGAAAAAAAAAACGAATTTTTTTTTAAAAATGGGAAAATATTGAAAAAAACCTAAAAAAAATTTCGGAAAGTTAATAAAAGTATTATAAAACTACATAAGAAAAAAAAAATAAAAAAAAAACGAAAACAAAAACGCCTGTTCAGAAAGTTAAGAAAAGTAATATAAAAGCAAATAATAAAAATAGAGGAAAAACTTTTGGAAAGTTAGCATTATAGGACGAAATATTTTAAAACCAGATAAAGAGAAAACAAAGTTAGAGAAACGCAGTTTTCGGCGAAAAAAAATAAAAAAAAAGTATCGAAACCGGGGACAAAAGTTGAGAAAAAAAAGCTTAAAAAACAAAAACTCAATTTCTTATCTCGTTTCCACTTCAGTTGTGTGCTTATAAAGGTGAAGCACATAATTTTTTTCATTCATCTGATTGTCAATATTCCCATTCAGAAAAAAGAGTCACTTTACACACTTGTTGCATAAATAACTATTTTGATGATTCACCGACAAATATAACGGTACTAATGATTAATACATTTTGGCAGTTTGGGCGTGGTCTCCAAATTTTTATTTATGCTTCGCTCTTCACCTATTTTCAAGCCACTGCTTTAATCTAAGGCAGAAGTGAAACCAATCCACGAACCAGTATTCCGACTATAACCAATATCCCTGGACGAGCCATTTGGTCAATACTCGATGAGCGAATGACGCGGACGCAGTGTTGCCACAAGCAATATTTTTTAATTGTGGTAGATTGGGTTACTCCTGGTTAGATTTTAAGAAATAATTAAAAAAAAAAATGCAAAAGTGACGTAATAAAATAGGAAATAAATAATATTGAATAAAACTAATGATGGCGAATTCAAGAAACATTTATTTTTTAATTAAAATAAAACTACAAAAAGTAAAGTAACCCTAAAATAACAAACAAAAAAGAGTAAAATAAAATATTTTTACCCAAAAGCTAAAAAACTTGTTAAAACAGCAATAAATATATGAAAAAGGAGGAAAAACAAAACAAAGTATCCTAAATGTATAAGAAAAATAAAAACAAAAATAAGAACACTAAAATTACAGAGAATAAACAAAAAAGACAATGTTTATTACTTATACAAGCTTCAAGATAAAAAGGAAACAAATAAATAACTTTTTGTATATAAATTTGCACGTGGTTAATTTTTATTAAAGTTTCTATTTAGTAAATTTGGGGTAGGAGTCCCTGTATAATAAATCCCATTATTCACGAGTCCTTTGGTATGAATAATACTGGAACATGTATCCACATCCAGTCAACGTTTCGTAGGAATCATATGATATAAATGCGTGACGTGTCGCAATATGTCAATTGTTCAAAATCCATTTTGAGCACGCTTTCAAATCTAACAATTTAATTTTGTACAATTTTAACATTCCACGCCACTGGCCTCGCATTCCAAGAAATTAAAATCCATGGCAATACTACTAACGCCATCTCTTGTTTACAACGTTTATCCACTGCTCCAATTAATCTAGAAAGCTAAAATTAAAGCGGCCTTGAAAGGCATCTGACCAATCACAGCGCTTTCTACAAAAAGCCGCTGTACCCCGGCGATATTACTAGCGCCATCTGTTGTAACAACCTTTACTCATCTGAAACCGACCGCGTATCCTACGCCAAGCCGACCAATCACAGCGCATCCTACAGGATAGCCACTTCACCCAACCTAAAACCAAAATTCCGATCGAATTTGATGAAAACTAAGCAGATTTCAACTGGATTTGTAATAAAATTCATAATATTAATTTAGACAACCGGTCATGCTAAGTTCTTACACAATATCTCTATTGTTACGGCTAGCCTAACAACCATCCGAACGTTTTTGTGCTACCCTATAAAACTAGCAGCCGCCGTGCCGCTCGCTTCCCTGTCTGTATGACTCATTGCCCGACCGGTCGCGAAGTTTCAGGATCGCTGGAATTGTCTCGATGGCCTCGTCGAGATCATATAACTCATATAACTCTAATTATAAGGGCTTTCTAATTATAGGCCACGGTACGGATAGGAGCGTGGCAATAATAAAGATCATATAACTCATATAACTCTAATTATAAGGGCTTTCTAATTATAGGCCACGGTACGGATAGGAGCGTGGCAATAATAAAGAGGCCCGAAGGGCCTCGCGCGTGCCGCAGGCACGAGTGGCCACGCCACTTGTTTTAGCCCCTTTTGATGCCTTTGGTTACTTTTGGTCCATTTTGGTTAGTCACCAAAATTCGGTTAATTTAAGTTAGTTTTAATTTACTTCAATATTTTTAATCTATTTCGATATGTTAAACTTAGTTACTTTTGATTAGTTTTGATTAGACATTCAATCACCTTCCCATATGTTATAAGCAATTTTAATGCTTTTAGTTAGTTTTGGTTAGTCACCTAAATTCGATTAATTTGTTTTAACTTACTTCAATCTTTTTAATCTATTTCGATATATTTTAGCCCGTTTTGGTGCTTTTAGTTATTTTTGGATAGTCATTCAATCATCCTTCGGTTACTTCCAGTTAGTTCCAATTTATTTTAGTCATTTGAACCGGTTCCGATATGTTATAAGCAATTTTAATGTTTTTAGTTAGTTTTGGTTAGTCACCAAAATTCGGTTAATTTGGGTTAGTTTTAACTTACTTCAATATTTTTAATCTATTTCGATACGTTTTAGCCTGTTTTGGTGCTTTTGGTTAGTTTTGGATAGTCGTCAATACACTTTCGGTTAGTTTCAGTTAGTTCCAATTTATTTTAGTCATTAGAACTGATTCCGATGCGTTATAATCAATTTAAGTTTAAATAAACCAGCTAACGCGATCTCTCACGCGTACGACGCGACGTTATGTGTGCCAAATGCACTTTTTCACGATTTGAGGCCCTATTTAGGAAAACAGAAACATTTTCAATGTTAAAACAAAGCGATAATCTAAACCCGCAAGCGCGACTATGCAACAGATCTCTCGCAAGGTACATGCTCGTTTACTGTTGCAACGTTGCGACCTCCGCCCGACGGTCGTAAAATATCAGTACATTTACGTCCGTCGATGGCGAACCTCTGTTAAAATACAGCTGCTTCAAATGCTTCGCGTAACGCGCGTATACGGGCCACAATGAATTTGGCAGCGGTGCACGTTTTGTGCCGGAACGCTGTGTCCGCATTTAGAACAAGCGGCATTTTGCGAGCATTTCATATCAGATTTATTGTTAAATATTAAATATTACTTTAAGCCGCTCACGTTGATCTGTTTTCGAACTAGTGACTGACGTCACTGACTATTATTTCCGTCTTGTACTATAGTACAAGTAGTAGCATGCATATTTAGATTATGAGTAAAAGGACCAGCGAGACGCACTTATCATTTAACCTAAAAAAATATTTCTATCACTATCTTCACTTACTTCAGTTTGCTGAGGTTCTGACTCAGGTTCCACTACCCCCAACTCAAATGTAGCCCCAGATTGATCAGCAATGTCCCCCATGTCTGTTGCTGCAGCAGCCCCCTCTTTTTGAGTAGGAAAATTATTACAATTATTAGAGCAGTCTACAAAGATTAAAGCTTTTCTATTAATATTTTTTTGTACTTATTTCCATATCAATCCGCCTTACTACTTCCGGTAGGTTTATTTTATTATTGTTATAGAGTGGCATATCCAAACATGATAATGTTCCCCTGGAAACTAGATTAACTCTGCGCAGAAAAATCTTAAAACTGTTATTAAATTTATAAATACTAATGATTCCATTATATGACAGATCAGGAGTAGCTAGAAATATGCAATTAGTATGCGTACAGAATTTTACCTTACTCCAAATTTTCTTAATTGTCGAGTTGAAAGTCGTTTGCACCCGCCAACACAATGACGTAATCGCTAGTCTTAAAGTCTCTAACCAATAAATCTACACCATCGAGTACGTTTTCATAAGTCCCACCCGGCTTAATGATTGAATGAATTTTAAAGTTGTCCCGCTCCAGGTATCTCTCCAGTGCCCGGTCCAGGTATCGTCCATGATCATCATTCAAGACCAACATCCGCCTTTGCTCTTTATTATTGTTTTTCCTCATATTCACATTCATTTCAGCAGTCTTAACTGATTCATTATTAAATTCTACCATGTCACTAGCGACATGCTGTTTTTGAGGTTGAACTTCCGGGATGATTCTCCGATACACTGTCTGATGCGTCCTCGTATCACAATCATTTTTGGAATTATAAGAATTAACATCGTTACTCGCACATAGTTTTGATTTTAGTTCCGTAATTTCACTAATATAAGCTTTATTATCCTCAGATATCATTTCAATAGAAGTCTTCATATTAGCTATTAAGCACAGCAACTCTTTCTTCTCATTTTCACAATCATTTAACACTTGTATATTATCCCTCAGACTCTGTTGCAGGTCATTAACCATCACTCTGCATTTTATCAGATCTTCTTTAAGCTCATCTTTGTTTTCAGGGAAATCCACACAAATATCACCCTCCTCAGTTTGCATTTCAGTGCTGCAATTATTCGAAATAGTCTGGATAGAGATATTTTTTAGAACTTTACCATGCGTCTGTGTCGATACATTGATTACAGATGCCTTTTTTAATATCTCTCCATTTATTGTATCAAGCTTGTCCTCAAGTTCCTTGTTCAATATACTTAATCTTTCAATTTCCTTTGTAGTTTCTTCCTCGGCAACAGCAGCCTCATGAGCAAATGAAACAGAACTTCTCTTAAGTCGCCATATATGGGCAGATTTTTCATCAACTTCAATTTTTAACTCATTAATTATACTTCTTAGATCATTAACAACATCAAGATCTTC
>MU184245.1:81756-110593 GCA_016904865.1 Pissodes strobi
ATAAAGAACTATTTATTTAAGACCTATGAGAACACAACACCGTATCTAACATCTTTATTTGATAATGATGGCATGAGCGACAAGCCACGAAAGCGAGATTATACGACAATATGACATCTGTCGATTTCGATGAAAACAATATCATACATTATCGATATAGTCAATTTTCAGTAAAAACTTCATTCGTGGCAGATTTTGCGTGGTAAAATCTGTTAAAGGAATGACATTTAATAAGAAATGTGACTTTGGACCCGCACGATAAGATCCCTTTTGACTATAGTGAATTTTTGTAAGACGATCTTTCTCTATTATTTTAGATAAATACATAAAATATTAAAGGTATGATTTCGGTGGCGCGTCTGGCTGCCGCGGCTGGCGACTGCGACTAATTGCAAGCGCTAGCCCGGGCTAGCCGCCGACGGTGGGCATTTAAAGTGGTGCGTCTAGAAGAGAGCGACTGAGCGAGTCAGTTGAAGCTCGGTTCTTGATATAGCGTGTTCTCATAATTTTAATTATTTAAAGTACGGAATATGGACGAAGAAGATCTTATGTATTTAATTTTATTAGAGGAAGAAGAAGATGAAGAATTGTTACTATATATTCTACTGCAGAAAAGACGTGCAACACACGATATATTTAACCAACGGAAGGAAGTAGGGTAAGTCAAACTTCTAATCCATGGCCGTTTAAGAGACGATAAACAAAAATTTAAGGTTTTTTCTCTATTAAATCCTGAATAATTTGACTTTATTTTGTCACTTATATAAAACGTCATAAAAAAGCCTGGAACAAATTTCGTGCAAGTTCCTATTAAGCAGAGGAAAAATTGGTATTGACCTTAAGGTAAAAGTAAAAACAATATTTAAAAGAAATTTATTTTATGTAAACTTTATAGCTTAAAACTTATTTATTTTCATTATAAAGTAAATTTATAATATCAGAATAATTTATTTTAACTGTTGGTGCCTATATCTTCATAGAATGATTGTGAACTGTTTGGCTGGTGTGATTTTGATAGGGCAGAAGGTGCATTTGGTTAATGTGCTTGATTAGAGTGAAACAAGGATTTTAAAGGGTTATTTAGTTGTGTGGAGGAAGGAAATAATAATGGACAAAGTGGTGAAATACGACTGTTATCAGTGATGGTAACTGATGGTAGCTATTCAGAAAATTTATTGAATAATGTATTACTGAGTTGAGAAGAATGCGACTGAATAGTAGATGCTGTAATGGGAATTTCTTGAAATAGAATGTCAGACCCACGGTCTGCAATTAGAACATTATAAGGACTTATATGATGGGGAAGCAATTCCAAAAGAACTTTGGGGAATAAATAAAGGCATTGCTTTTTCTTGCAGTTGACTGACGAGAGTTAGCACAAATATATAATGTAGCCATTTAATAAAATATCAGCACATTCTGATAAGGCAAAGGCCATATTTAACTACAGGTTGAGTCGGGCACGGAGAGTAAGTGAAATTGCTTTCGGATTATTTATTATCCCAGGTGTTTAGAGTGTTTTACACCCATATAGCTGTAAAACCCGATGTGTGTGACAATTTGATAATTGCAGCTTCGTGTTTGCACAATTTACTGCGAGAAGGATACTTAGAAAAAAACGGATGGCCCCACTATGAATATGATCCAAATGAAAAGCAATCCAATACTTTCCACAATTTTACTAAAGCTGGAGGATTTGAAAATGCTGAGGGCTTTCACATCAGAAATGAGTTTATGAATTTCTTTAATCACGAAGGAGGAAACGTTCTGCACCAAAAAATATATGAATGAAATGATTCTAAAAATATGTTCCAAGAGTGGAACGGAAGCGTTATTATACCTATACATAAGAAAGGAAACAAGCAACAATTTCGAAACTATAGAAGTATATCGCTTATCATCACAACATTCAAAGTCCTAGGTAGTAATTATAATACTGAGGAGGCTGACCCCTTATGCGGAAGATATTATCGGCGACTATCAATGCGGATTTCGTGCTGGAAGGTAAACGATTGATCAAATATTTTCGATCAGGGAAATATTAGAAAAGAAATGGGGGTTCAACCGGGATGTTCACGAAATCTTCGTGGACTACCAGCAAGCATATGACTCCATAAAAAGAAGCACGTTATGGCTGGCAATGTTGGAGATGGGCATACCAAGGAAATTAACGGAGCTAACACAAATGTGCGTAACAAATCATATGCACATGTAAGGGTAGGAAATAAAACATCAACGCCATTCAGTGTAACATCACGACTCAGACAAGGAGACCCCCTATCACCGTTGTTATTTAATTCTGCCTTGGAATATGCAGTTAGCAAAATAGCGTCGGAGCTAACAGAGGGTTTTGCTCATCAAGGCTCAAAACTGCTGTTGGCCTGTATTGATGACATAGATACAGTGGCTCATTCAACAAGAGACATACGAGGGGTTTCTTCACAGCTGGAGGAAGAAGCAGGTAATCTGGGCCTACGAGTAAACGAAGAAAAAACAAAATATATGATAGTTACAAAGAATCCAAGGCCTCGAATTGGGCAGAATATAACCCTTAATGAGTTCAACTTCGAGGTGGTTAAGGAATTTAAGTACCTGGGAACGATAATCACGGATTACAATCGAGTAGAAAAAGATGTCTCAGCACGAATAATGGCGGGAAATAGGGCGTTCTACTCTCTCACAACAATATTGAAATCTAAGCTGTTAAAGAAACAATCCAAACAAACTTTGTACAGGTCAATAATTCGCCCGGTAGTTGCTTATGGCAGCGAAACCTAGACTCTCAATCAACGGGAAATAAATAAGCTTCTTGTGTTTGAAAGAAAAGTCCTCAGAATTATATCTGGACCCAACAGGAGTGTGGAAAAGACGCCACAATGCTGAATTGGCGACAATGTATGGCAGTGAAAACGTAGTCAGGCACATAAAAACTAACCGAATAAGATGGGCAGGTCATGTAGTAAGATCAGAAGACAACAGGTTGATAATAACAGTATTCCTTGAGAGACCAGATGGCAGACGATCAATAGGTAGACCCAGAAAAAGACGGCAGGATGCTGTCGCAGCAGATCTATCTAGGATGGGAGTCCAGAGGTGGTAAGTGGAAGCACACGATCGTAGGAGATTGAGAGCAATAGTGGATGCGGCTAGGACTCACCCAGAGTTGTAAAGCCAGGAAAGAAGAAGAAGGAGCTGTAGATTGGCAAAATAAACACGTTTCAAGAGTAACGTAAAGTTATGCGGTACAGAAATAGGGGGAAAAACAAATGCTATTCTAAAGCTGCTCCATCTTTCTACGCCCTAGATTGTAAGGCTAGGCTCAAATTTTGGAAACTTTTTGGCCATATATGTACCTATATTTTATGTGTAAAATTTCTTACAATAAAATGGTTTTATAGAAAACAATATTTACAACAATGTCTACAACACATTTTGATTACTCTGGGGCCGTTTAACTAGATTTCCTTTATACTTTCAACACCTTGATGTTATGCTTATCTAATAAATCTTAACCCGAATTTCCATTACCTAATTCTTAGTTTGCATAAACCACATTTGTCTTCTAAAAACTTAAAAAATATGAAGGAATATTAACTTACCATCTTTTCCTACTGAAAATGCAATTTTTTTCCCACGCGTTTTCCTTATTTTTATAATTTTCAACATACTCGGGCTATAGTAAAAACATAAAAGCAATGGAACAGCTAAGAAAAATTGTGGCTCTTTAGAAATTTTTGTCTTATTTGATATGCTTATTGAGCAATTAGAAACTGTTAATATACAAAACAGGGCAGAGATGATGCAAATGTTCTTATCATTGAATCAGCTATTGAAGAATCAAAACGTCAAAGGACTGCCGTCATAATATGAGAAGATATAGATTTGCTCGTCATATTAATTGGACGTACTCAATCACATCTACAAGACATTCTCTTTAAACAAGTTGGCAAAGGAACTCAAATATATTCCTGCAAAAGTGTTGATAAATATCCATCCATATTTGTTGGCTATTATAATGCTCCAAAATCTAAGGACAATATCGATTATCTTCGCTACACTCAATTCGTCAAGTCAACAAAGCTTAATAAACCTGTGCAGTTATCGAATTTTCCACCAACAAGTGTAGCGGCTCCTCAACATATCAGCCGTGTATACTATGAAATTTAAACTTGGTTAGGAAATGATTTAGAGCCCCTGAAATGGGGTTGGGTACTGCGAAATAAATTCCTGGAACCGATAGCGACAATATTACCACCAGCTCCAGATGAATAATTACTGAACACAAAATTTTTCAACTACAAGAATGGTTGTGTTTCACGCTGCAGATGCAGGAAATCGGGGTTGCAATGTTCTTTAGCTTGTTGCCAGTGTTAGTAATGCTTCACCGCATCAAAGCGATCTCGATGGAGATAGTACATTTGACCCCTATATTTACAGAAGATCTAGAGACAAATATTCTTGACAACGAAAATGATGATATTGAATTGGAAATTTTCGAGCGACCGGAAGACGATGATGAAGAAGAAGAAGAAAATTAAGACAAGTCCTTCTAATTGTAAAAATTTTTGAAAAACCTCCCCACATTTAAACTTCATCTGTAATAAATATATCAAAAAGTATTTCTAAATAAAGATATAATTAAAATGTATTTTTACTCTATTCTTTTTCTACTTAAAATATAATTAACATATATTAGAATATAATTAAAATATACTTAAAGTATTCCACTACTCAACAATTTTTTGATTACACGGAAAGGTAAGTAATATTAAACAATATATATATTCGATAAATGAAAAATATTATTAAATATAATATATTAAGAAACAATGCAAATTTTTCATACTTAATACCTAGACTTTATACGGCGTATTATACGGGACTTACGGTTGACCTTGCATTATGCTGTGAATGCTCTTACACTGTGCTCTACGCTCGATACATTCATATTACTCATACAGAAAATATATGAATACCACCTCGTATACATGCACATACTAAAGAAAATTAGTAACAAGTTAAGAGCCTAGCGGGTAAGATCTGACCAAGACGTATATAATATATGTGCATTTTTAAGATACTCCCATTGATATTACGTCAAAAGGTTCTTTTGGGGGGGCTGTCCCGAACGATCTTTTCTTGTCCCGTAGGCTCTTTTCGCGTCCCGTAGGACTATTATATCCTGTGTTGTGTTTTTTAAAGATCTTACCACTATTAGCCCAACTTGTTATTCGGAGATAAGAGAAGTTAAGTTTACTTGAACATATTTGGCTACCATCACCTCCCCATCCGAAATTTAATCAACATTCGCGTAATTTACGAGAATCTGATCACACTAAAAGCACAAGGTTTAAAGATTCGACCCTCCCTTAAAATGATGTCTAGCTATTAGATCGTAAAGAATTTAAGTGAAACCAAAGATTTTACCTATTTATAAGGAAATCGTCTCGACTCCCCCTGCGAGTTGCGCCTATGGCCGAGGTTTTAGGATTTGTTCTTAATTTCATTTGGCTCAGAAAAATTACGGAGATGCTCAATTATTCGTATAATGAGAAACTATACAAGGTGTGTGAGAAACTCGTCCCTATAGTTGCATCTCAGAATATGTGACAATTTGAATGGGAACCCAGGCTAAGAATTTTGGCAAGTGGAATCGGACCAGTCTCTAGCCAAAATTAATTAATTTGAAAAGTGATGGAAATTTGAAGTCTTAAGCTTTTTAGCGAGTGGAAATAGAACCAGTCTATAGACAAAAGCAAGTGGAATTGCAACACGTTGTTCTGCTGCGGCGTTTTTATATGAAGAAGTCCCCATTTGATGTGTGAGTGCGACAAGAAACAATTAAAATAATAATGAAAGTCTTTTTTTTGAGCCGTATAGGCGAATGCGACAATATTCCCATTCATAAAAAAGGGGTTACTTTAGACACTTGTTGCATAAATAACTATTTTGTAATTGAGTTACGAAAAGCTGTCTTTTTGACATTGATTTAAGTTGTCAAATGCAATAGTGTTAAAATGAACCCATTTTAGCACTAGTGTCAAAATGAATCACTTTTGATAACTTAAATCAATGTCAAAAAGACAGCTTTTTGTAACTCTTAAGGCAATCAATCTAAACTATCTTGTTTTTGTCCGTAATGCTAATGACTGAATTAGAAAAAATCTTGTATGACACACGATACAAAATAACCTGTTTTTACTCACGATGTGTTGTATCTTCACATCTAGTGCGAAAAGGACGTCCATTTTGTAACTAGTTACATAAATAGCTATTTTCCATTTTGCGTTCAAAATTATTCCATTTCGACACGCAAAGGAGTGTTGGAAAGACCTCCTTTCGACACTAATTTTGTTGACTGGTCGCTATGATATTAACAAAATTGTTCAATTTCAATGCCCACTAGCAAAAATTGCGACACCGCTTTAAATGGATTTTCTACTAATAATGACAAGATGGCCGCTCAACTGCTGATCGGGACTAGAATAAATTAATGTTTTTCATTAAAAAGCCTGCAAAATAGTATAAAATACATTTAGCGCACTCGCACGTGCTTGTGCGTAAAAATATGGTCTTTTAACACTAGCATCTTAATATAGTATTTTAGACGCCTAAATGAAATAATTAATAAATTATAAACCACTTTAGAATCGGACAAAAGCCGGATAAAATTGGGACTGTCCGGCCTAAATGGGGACGGATGCCACTTTACTCAACTAGGACCTATAGGCACCTACTAGGTACCGATGACGTTTTTGCAGCGATACCTATTTGTTACCTTCTTGCTTGAAACGTTAATAAAATAAGTTACCTAATAGGTATGATTACATCTAAAAATAAAACAGTATTTTGAACACCTGCAAGGCTCCCATTATATTCCAAGTACCCAAGCCAACAAATGTTATTCTGTTCACTTTCAGGGCCCCTTCGCCCCTCGGTTCCCAGTCTAGCCAGCGACCGAAGCTCAAAACTTTCTTCCGCACTGCCGCACTCATTAAAGATAATGGATAAAACCCCCCTTCGTACAGCCTCGAAGTAAAAATAAACTCTCCAACAACACGATGAGTCATAATTCTCTCGCAAGCCTTTTAACGAACAGGGCGAATGCACGATAAAGCGTGTGAAAGAGAGACGACGATAGTGAGCGTGGAATTGAAAACGTACACTCTCGTGCACAAAATAAGAGTCGTCGTGAGCTAGGTTCGTGTTTTCACTGTGTACAGTCATGCACAGCCTGCCTGTTCGATAGCGAACTAAACTAGGGGGACGGTTCAAGGTCATTTTCATACTGCGTCGCACAAGCTGATCATGCCTCTCGTCCCGCTTCCGCCAACGTTCTTGGGCGCGGCACCGTATTTTTTACGTAACGAACTCCTAGCTTTATTTCACTCGAGCCATAATGGCGTCCTTCTTTCGCCCAATATAGTCCGCTCTTCGCTCTGAAGCAAAGCCTTCTTTGACTTTGAAAACGTGTTTTATATTTCTTTCAAGCTAAACAAATAATAGGATCATTTTGTACGTAAAATGACCACTTTTTAGGCAATACTCGTTCGTTCGTAGGGATTTTTCAAAATAACTCCGAGTTGTTTTATGCATAAATTATACTGATTGCTTTTCACGAGTCATTAATGCTCGAATAAAGGCTGAAATTGAATTCTTTTGTTACGTTTTAAGTGAGAAAGGAAAGTGGAAATACCTAAGTAGGGATCTGTTAACAAACAATAGCTGGAGAATTAGGGGATTACTCATAATCATAATTAGGGATCTTAATTAAGATTGAGTGGAAAAGAAATATGTTTTAATATTGCAAATGCATTAAGGAATAATATAATTAATGCAATCTGTAAATACGAGTCTGATATACAGGGTGTCCCACCGGGAATCGTTTCGATCTATATATGAAAAAGTGTACCTAATTAGGAAAATTATGAAAATTTAGTAGTATACTAATGTCGCTGGGGGCAACGCGGTAAAAATATTTTCAACGTGGTGGTACTTCCGGTTATACCGGAAGTAGGTGTCAACTTGCTTATTTTAAATGGAACTCCCTATATATTATTACATTTTTTGGCAGATTTTGTGTGGCATCTCCTAAACTTAGGTCTAAGCGTTTTTGAAATATTTAAGTTTTTATGCCAAAAATGACGTTTGCAGGCCCTAAAATATCTAGGTATCAAGATTTCCTACAAGGAAGTTTAGTAACGAAAAATCCAACCTCGCTTAGGTAAATAGTAAACTAAGTTTACTATTTACCTAAGCGAGGTTGGATTTTTCGTTGAAAATGACCTACTGTAATAGATTTCGTATAATATTTTGATAACTATTACGGGGTGTTAAAAAATAAATTGAGAAAACTGGCAGAAATCAATTTTTTTTAAATAGAAGCCCCCAAATTTTATAATGTTTGTTTACTAATGTTTGGCTTTTTTTTTCTAGGTAAGTTGGAATTTTGAAAAAAATACCGATAGACAGATTGGTAAGTCCATATTAATAAATGAGAATTTAAACAACAATTTTACGTTTAAGTCAATTATTATCATTATCATTGATTTTCAGAGTAGCTTATTTATTAAAGTTGGTGTGTCATAACAGTGAACTTTCATCGCTGATAAAAGCGTCGTGATTTATGGCTTTTAAACAGGCCAGTGAATTGCCACTTTTAATTTTCTTTATTGTACAGGGTCATTCAGTATATTTAGACAACGTCTAGCGCGGTTATTATACGAGGTCTACCTCGTATAATAACCGCGCTAGACGTTGTCTAAATATAAGGAATGACCCTGTACAATAAAGAAAAATAAGAGTGGCAATTAACTCGCATGTTTAAAACCCATAAACAACTTTAAATACAAAAGTTGTAGAGATCGTCCTAAATCGCCAGAAAAATTTCTAAAATATTATACAGGGATATCGCAAAGTTGATAAAAAACACAACATGGTAAATCTTTAATGGATTACCACGTATATTAAAACAAAAAGTAACAGATCTTTTTTTATGAATTCAAAAATATATAATATGTTGACATTTGGTTTGTCCTTGTCCATTTTCGAAATATTTGTCAGAAAAGAATAAGAATATATTAGATTAAATGAAGGATAAAGGCTGTGTGCATGTAAGAAACATAGTAATGAAACAATCTTTGTATATCATGCAAATTTTAATCCAAAGGGAATCGTGAAGAGCGTTTACAGAGCGCTTTCGGCCGTAGCCATCATCAGTGTTACCTGAAAGTAAGTAAAGGAACCCCTTGTCAGTTGAGAGTCAAACAATGTTGTTGAATTGAGACAATAGTTATTTTTGGTAAAAATTTTTATGAGATGAATACTGTTGCGCTCAGTTATAAATTTGTTGGGATTAAAAAAAATATATTACAGTTAGTTAGTTATAGGGTTAGCTAAAGTTATTAATTAAGAATGATGGTTTTTGTATAATTTTTGTACGTAAAAAAGAAAATGGTGGACTTCTTTTACTTACTTGTCAGTAGACAAAGGACATATCCATGGATCAAACACACAACAAAAATCGACAATGGTCACAATTAAATATCACATATCGTCGGTCTCATGACATAAGGTCCTATCTCGATTTTTACAACTTTGCAGGAAAGCAATTTAAAGAAAACTGATATCTTTAAGTCAACAGAGCACAAAGAACTTTAACGATTTTCAATCTTTTTTTTTGGAATTATAAACTACAAATTATGTAAGTTTTTTGTCAAGCAGCAAATTTCGACATAATAATTACCATATTGTTGTAATAACGGTTTTTGTGAGATAGGGCCTTTTGTAATAACACTAGACATTTTTTTTGTGTATTTTGGTCGAGATAGGCCTCTTAAAGTGGAGATGAAAAGGCCGTTTATACGCATGTTTTTTTTAAAATAAAAAGCACATCACAAAGTATCTAATTTAATATAATAAATAAAAGTCCGGACAGTAAAAAAAATAACTACCTAATACAAATTAAAGCAAAACTAACACTGGAATTCATTCAAAAACACAACCTTACTTTAAAACATAACGTAAAATATTATTTTTAACCAAAAACAGAATAAACCAAAGTTTAGTCATAATACATAAAATAAAACATAAAACAAAAAAAACTCACTTTTGTCTCAACAAAATTTAAAAAATGTAGTAAAAAGACTGTTATTTTAATTTCGAGTATGTGGTAATGAGCGGTAAAATAATTTATCTTCAGGCGAAGAAATAACAAGCTTAAGGCCAGAACAAAGGGATATTAGATTTTTGTACTTTAACATCGATATAGGCCTTTGTTGTGTATTTAGTTTTTTGATTTTCAAAGAATGTAACTTGTTTTCCCTTTTTAAAGACATTGAACGGTATTGCTCGTCTACGTGGCTAGTTTTAAAAAATATTTTATCAGTGTTTTCCTTTTTTGCAAAAAATTCAAATATATCTGACCATTTAAATTCATTTCCGGCATCATATTTTTTTATAGATTTGATTCTTAGATCTTCGCCTAACTTTTTATAAAAAAGTCATCATAATTTAATTGCTAAACCTTATAAGGGTTGTTTTGCCTTGCTAACCGAAATACTGGTACCAACTGACTTGGCGTGAACAAATCTCCAGCTTTTTTAATAGCATACGTAATGGGCAGAGTCTCCTTCACTCTGCCCATGGTTCTGTTACGGCTAGCCTATACAACCATCCGAACGTTTTTGTGTTACCCTATAAAACTAGCCGCCGCCGTGCCGCCCGCTTCCCTGTCTGTATGACTCATCGCCCGGCCGGTTGCGAAGTTTCAGGATCGCTGGAATTGTCTCGATGGCCTCGTCGAGATCATATAGAGTGGCGTCGGAATATTTCCCGAATATTCGTGATAGATTTAAGATTATATATAAGCAGACCTAAGGCGAATGTTAGTCAGTCGGTTAGTTAGTTCAGTTCAGTTAATCATTGAGTGTTGAATAAATATTAGTTGTAAAGTTATAAGAGTAGTTTAGAGCGTTAAATTGTATACAGTGGTAGTGAATAAAGAAAGTATTAGTTGAAAATAGCAAAGTTGTAATTCTGTTAAGAACCCACGGGAAAAACATAACATTTGGTGTCAGAAGTTGGATTGTAAAGGGACCGGACTTGCGAAGTATTTTTCGAGGAAAGAAGTACAAGTACGTCAACGAGACCGTTTGATTGGTGGATTCTGGTAAAATTTTATAACATTCTATGGTCAATACAAGGCAACAAACGGCGGAAATGGAGCAAATAAATAAAATGTTGGCCGATTTTATGGATAATTTAAATGCTGAAAGGCGAGCGGATCGGGAAGACGAAGAACGTAAAAAGCAGATAGAACAGGACCGGCTTCAGAAAATTTTTCAAGATCAGGAAGACAAAAGGCAAGCAGAACAGGACCGGCTTCAGAAAATTTTTCAAGATCAAGAAGATAAAAGGCAAGCTGAACAGGACCGGCTTCAGAAAATTTTGCAAGACCAGGAAGAGAAAAGACAAGCAGAACAGGACCAGCTTCAGAAATGGATGCTGGATGTAATTGTAGGCGAGCAAGGAAAATTACAGAAAATATTGGACGGACAAAATGAGAAATTTGAAAAAGAAGTAAACAATATTCAAAAAGAAGTTGTAAATGTACAAAAAGAAGTTGGAAATGTACAAAAAGAAGTAGGAGACGTACAGAAAGAAGTGAAGAATCTACAAGCAGAATTTACCAGACTAAAACATCAAACACCCACCGAGAGGGCATTCGCCTCAGGACAAAACATCAAACCTCCAACGTACGACGGTCAACCATACTGGACAATGTACAAAAGACAATTTGAAGCCGTTGCTGTTGCCAACGCCTGGAATAATGAAGAAATTGCTACATCACTAGTGGTAGCGCTTCGTGGATCTGCCCTAGAACTACTGCAGACCATTCCCATCAGCCAACAAGGGAAATATGACATACTTGCAGCTGCCCTGGAGAGACGATTTGGAGACCAACATAGAAGACAACTGTATCAGGCACAAGTTAAGTCCCGACATCAAAAGCCTGGTGAAAACCTGCAAGAATTTGAGGCCGACATTAGACGTCTCATTCAATTGGCCTACCCGGGAGCGACTGAGGAATTTCAAGAGGAACTTGCTGCCCAATATTTCGTGGATGGTATTAGAGATCCAGAAACTCAGAAAATGCTACGCCTAGCCAAATTTGATAGCAGCCGTGAAGTTTTGGGTAGAGCTCTGGAAATCGAGGCGGCCTGTAACATCTCTAAGCCAGCAATCAGGGAAGTATCCATCAAGGAAGAAAATTTGGCGAACAATTGTAAACTAACTGAAATGGGCGGTATTTTGAAGAAATTAACCGAAGTTCTTCAGGCCACGGGGAGATTCCGGGAGTCACTAGAAGTTAGGCCATACAACCATAATCAGTGCTATAGATGTGGCAAGACTGGACACTTCAAAAGGGACTGTCGAGTACAAAGATTCCAGGAGCCAATAGAAGATAGGCCACATAACCGAAATACATCAAATCAGTGTTATAGATGTGGAAAGACTGGACATTTCAGAAGGGACTGTCGAATACGGATATTCCGGGAGCCAACAGAAGTTAGACCATGTAATCGAAAGGCTACAAATCAGTGCTATAGATGCGGCAGGACTGGACATTTCAAAAGAGACTGTCAAGTACAAAGATTCCGGGAGCCACTAGAAGATAGGCCACGTAACCGAAATGTTCCAAATCAGTGCTATATATGTGGCAACATGGGGCATTTTAAGAGAGACTGTCCAGTACAACTACGACCTACAGCTACATCCAGAGACAACAGCAGTTCAAAGCCAAATCAGGAAGAGTTGAAACAATACAACTTTAAGGCTAAGCACGGGGAAGGAAGATGGCATAGTAATACAGATGCTTTATCCAGAAGGTCATGTGAGGATAATTATAAACATCGTCAAAGAATTGACCAACGAGAAGGAATCACTTCCATTAGGCGAATCAAGTTTAAGGTTGATCAGGGCAACTAAAGAAAGATCAGCTTGAGGATAATGAAATAGCACTACTACTAAAAGCTAAGGAAGAACGTCAACCAAGACCAAGCTGGAGAGATATTTCAACTATGGGATCTACTTTTAAATCTCTGTGGGCTCAGTGGGACTCCCTGGTAGTTGAAAATTGACTCTTTAAACGAGCCTGGGAAAGCGCCGATGGCAAGGTAGTGAAGACGCAGTTAGTGGTACCAAGGAAGAAGGTATCGGAAGTTCTGGATGGAGTACATAATAGAAAGTTTGGTGCTCATCTCGGAGTGAACAAAATGATTGACAAGATCCGCGACAGATTTTACTGGGTCAACTACTGCCAGGATGTGAAATCATGGTGCCAGCAGTGTTCAACCTGTGCCTCAAGTCAAGGACCTCAGACAGGATCCAGTGGGAAGATGAAACAGAATGATGTGGGACTACCGTTTGAACGTCTCGCTAGTGACCGAATGAAGGCTCGATATGATCTCCAAGCTAACTCTAGGGGATTTCGGATGAACGATAAAGTCTGGTTATATAACCCGCAAA
Source organism: Pissodes strobi (assembly GCA_016904865.1). Lineage (NCBI taxonomy): Eukaryota > Metazoa > Arthropoda > Insecta > Coleoptera > Curculionidae > Pissodes > Pissodes strobi. Next base: position 95,287 of record MU184245.1, read on the forward strand.
GGAAGACAGGAAGATCTCCCAAGCTAACACCCGTATGGGAAGGACCCTATACGGTCATCAAAAGAATTAATGACGTTGTGTATAGAATTCAGCGTAGCCCCAGAAGCAAACTGAAAGTTGTCCACCTCGACAGGTTGAAAGCATATCACGGACATGAAGTAGCTGATCGGGACGATCAGAATTAAGAGGGAGGCAATGTTACGGCTAGCCTAACAACCATTCGAACGTTTTTGTGCTACCCTATACAACTAGCAGCCGTGCCCCTCACTTCTTTGTCTGTATGACTCATCGCCCGGCCGGTCGCGAAGTATCAGGATCGCTGGACTGGAATTATCTCGATGGCCTCGTCGAGATCATATAGAGTGGCGTCGGAATACTTCCCGAATATTCGTGATAGATTGGAGATTATATATAAGCAGACCTAAGGCGAATGTTAGTCAGTCAGTCAGTCGGTTAGCAGTTCAGTTCAGTTAATCATTGAGTGTTGAATAGATATTAGTGGTAAAGTTATAAGACTAGTTTAGTGAGTTAAATTGTATACAGTGGTAGTGAATAAAGAGAGTATTAGTTGAAAATAGCAAAGTTGTACTTCTGTTAAGAACCCACGGGAAAAACGTAACAATATTCATCGCTGATAAAAGCGTCGTGATTTATGGGTTTTAAACATGCGAGTTAATTGCCACTTTTATTTTTCTTTAATGTTTGGGGTCATTCCGTATATTTAGACAACGTCTAGCGCGGTTATTATACGAAGTAGAAAAAAACTTTAAATGCAAAAGTTGTAGAGATCGCCCTATATCATCAGAAAATTTTCTATAATATTATACAGGGTTATTGCAAAGTTGATAAAAAAAAAACACAAATATGGTAAATCTTTAATGGATTACCCTGTATATTAAAACAAAAATTAACGGATTTTTTTTGTGAATTCAAAAATATATAATATGTTGATATTTTGGCCATTTTCGAAATATTTGTCATAACAGAATGAGAATATAATATATTAGAGTTACAATAAGAGACGAACGAACACTAACAAAATTATTTATTAATTTTAAGAAACAAGTAAAATACAAGAAAAGCTGTCCACGTTACAACGGACCAATGGATTCTAACAACTAAAGATTTAGGTTTGAGCTCGCAGGCTCGCTATCATGAAAATAATATAAACAAATATCGCGCTGATCCAACTTAATCACATGTCGCCACAAACACTTCGCGGAACCATATTTATCGGATCAGCACAAAAATAATAGCACGGTATTGATTGTCACACATTACATTAGGCACTACATAGTATAGTAATACCATAGTATAAACAAACTAGTAAGTTCACTCAGCGGTAAATCATTTGATGTAATTCAGCCACATTCTTTTATATCACGTGATAACTGGAGATGAGCGATGCGCTGCGTAAGTGCCCGATCGATTTGCGTGACTTCGATCAGGCAGGCGGTTACCAGAGATGTATTCAGGAGATTGTATGGACTCGTACCGACAGACCTACTGACTGCCGGCCGGGTGAAAAATCAAGTGAAACTGAGCAAAGTTGTAAAAATATATTCATCAGGGTATCATTTTTAGGTGATACCACTGTTGCTATCTCAGAATCTAACAAGAATTTAACACCATTGCAAATCAATCTTGAAAAGGCGTCAATAATGGCAACTTTTTTCTAGTTTAATTAACTTTGTAGCTTTGACCGTTTCAAAGATAGCAATAATAGTGGAATTACCTAAAATTTATTTAAAAATATATAATAATATAATACTTCGGAACCTCATTTTTATTATACTTCTTTGGTTTCATGAGAGTGATTTTTCAAGACCACGACACGACGTGGTTTATGTTTTCGTCTCGCGTTACGAAATTTTCGTATCGTTGATTGGACGACTAACCCAAATTAACCAAATCTATCAACCGGCACCGGTTCAAATGACTAAGATAAGTTAAAAACTAAGTGAAAGTAACCGAAACTTGATTCAACGATTAACCGAAACTAACCACATCTATTGAAATTGATTATAACGTATCGTAACCGGTTCAAATGACTAAAATCAGTTGATACTAACTGAAACAAACCGAAACTTGATTAGACGACTAACAAAAACTAATCATAGTATATTAAGTATCAAGAACAGTAAGGACAGTTTACCGATCGACGACAATGTTTGAGCGAAGCGAAGTCGCCAATATTGGAGGAGATCGGTAAACTCCTTACTGTTCGAGATGCTTATACTATTTTTTGTACGCCCATTATGAACACAAATACATTGACTAAGCAAATATCTTGAAAATGGTAAAAATTGTGTTTTGAATAATATTTCTGCCCTGTAGATCCACTAAACCTTAGGTGGGTTCTGTTGTTACTATGGATACATTTGTAATTTTACTTTTTAATGTCACGATCACGATACACATATAACGGTATGCTGATTTCTAGACTCGTTTTTGACTCACCCGCGCATCTACGTCACCCGGGAAAATTTGACGCTGTCATACTTTATTTAGTTAAGTGAATTTTTAGATTTGTTTTGTGTTTATATTGTTATAGGATTATTTAAATTTAGAACTTATAGTATAATTATGCCGAACTGTGATGTGGCTACTTGTAAGAACAATAATCGGACCACCAAAGGGAGTAATATTAAATATTTTCGTTTTCCTAAACATGAGTTAGCAAATCAGTGGATTCGTGCTTGTCGAAGAGAAGATGGAATTAACATAAAAGATGGTGAGTATCTTTAATTATTAAAGCTTTACTTTATTATTTATTATTTTTATTACATATTTCCACGATTTACATGATTTTTTATGGCAGTGGCACACACTCTAAAGGGAGATCCTATGGCTAGAGATGGATCCTAATTTCACGTATCGTACCGTGATTTTAGCTGCCGCTAATTCAACGACATTCGGGTGCTGCTGTACCTTAGTTCCGTTGTTTAAACATTCTTTTTAGATATACCACGATCAAGTCACGATTCACGGTCCAGCCAGACACTAAATAAGTAAAAAAAATAAAGCAACTTGTATTATTGAAGTGTGATTGAAGTGAAACTTCTTAACGCGCGCCGGGAGGAATATTTACACATGCTCACATACGATGGTACCAGGGTGCTAAAATCGGTTAGGTTCTGTAGCGCTACAAAAGCTCATTGATTTGTGCTCCTAATCGCGCAATGTCTTCGCGATGCAATCGTTTTGTTCCAACAGCTCTCGTGGCCGAGTGCTCTAGGTGGCTAGGTCTCGATTCGGCGGCTCTATCGGCGAAGCGGCGCGGCCTGAGTTCGAACCCCGTTGCTTTCTTAATTTTTTTTTTTAAGGTTATACAGTTTTATGAAGAATATTTTTTTTCATTTGGGCCTTTTCTTTTTGTTAATTGAGTGGTATATTTTAAAAAACTACTTTTTAACGAAATCCGTTACGATATGTATATGATTTTATTGTGATATGTTTGTTAGCTTACAAGCAAAAAATATGGGATTTGCTCTATTACCTTGTCAAGACATAAGCGAAACTTTTATGAAGAATATTTTTTTTTTCATTTAGGCCTTCCCTTTTTGTTAATTAGTATTATATTTGGACCCCGTTATGCATCACTTGACCAAGCGACATAATAGAGTTTTTTGAGATATTGGTGCCATCTAGGAGGTAAAGGTGGTATTTATCTTGGAAAAAAATCAAGAACGTACAGAACCCTACCATTTTCCTATATTCAACAATAAATCTAAACGCCAATCAGCCCATATGGTTAGGGCAATTTTGCATTACTTGACTAAGTGCAGCTTAAGCAGACAAATTTTTATTTTTCTAGTTTGATTTTTGCATAAAAGAACCAACCGCCAGTTACTCTGGCGCTTGGCCGACTGATGCAAATCTTGTAATTCGCGTCGCGGGCTTTTATCCGTTTATGAATACCTGGGTATCCACACATCTAAAAGAGATAAAGGACATTGTTATATGTGATTAGAAGGTGAGGCAGGTCGCGGGGCGCAAGAAGTTGTATTAAACAGGATACAACTTCTTGCGCCCCGCGACCTGTACGATCAGATATGAGTTCTTGCAAAACTTTGATTCTTTGGTCTGTCTTCTGTGGGGGACAAATCAGGAATATTAAGATCGTCCTTATGTTGAAAGCAATAATGGATGCTCACCCTACATTAACAAGCATCAGTATAAGGTTTTTAACATCTAGCCATAGCTACCGCTCTAATTTTGGGGACATTGAATGTGCTCTGAAACTACAGCAGAGACTTTACTCGCTAGAGGATTACATCAATGTGATGACAATTTGTAGACGTAAAAATCCACTGATTGTACACTGAATGCAAAAAGAGCAATTCTTCAGCAGCGCCAGTTTAGGAAAAAACGATTGTGAATAGAAAAAAAGATGTTCAAGATAATAAAATAAATTGGCTTAAGTTCAAAGAAATTGAAATCCTAAAGAAAAACCTTTCAACACTGTTGTAAAAAATAACTTTGATGATGAAGCGCAGGAAGTCAATTTAGAGAAGAAAAGAGGTAGGCCTTCAGAAGTGAAAAAAATATTCAGTGAACTTCCAAAAAACCTTTGGCCAAATGGTAAGCCAATCGTTGAAAAAAAAGCTTCAGGATTTGAAATCTCTCCTCTATTTAATACCGTGAGATGAGAAAAAGTTCTATAAAAATCTGATTGATGATCCAAATATTGATGAAGATGTTACTGTGGATGGGTATAATGCTGAATTAGATTTTGACTATGAGAAGAAGACATAGAAGACTGAAAAATATGTTTTAGTACCTAGTTAAGTCTTCTATTCGATGTTAGTTTCGGTTTAAATAAATATCTTACTTTTGCACATACGGAATTTTTTTGTCACGTACCCTGTTCTTCAAAATTAAAAATTTATTAAAAAATATTAAGACGTAAAAATAAATTATTATTACTTCGTACCAATATTGCCACGTAGTAGTTTAGCAAAACATGACCAACCGCCAAATTTGGTTGATAGTCAAATAATGCAAAACGGCAAAAACAGGCAACCGCGAAAAACGGTGAATGACCAAGCGTCTTTTTTGTCCATAAAATATATCAAAATGCGTTATTTTGCAAAAGTTTTTTAAACTCAAATTTTATTCAATGTACTAAACTTTCATGCGAGAAAAAAAAGTTCAAATGGATCAATATTTGATTTTTAAAGAAGCAAGAAAGTTAAAGCCAGTTTTCTCAAAACTATTGATTTGGCGGTTGGTCCAGTGATGCACAACGGGGTCCATTTAAAAAATGGTATACTTAAAAAAACTACTTTTTAACCAAATCTGGTACGATATGTAGGGGTCGTCATTTCCTTGACAACTTCTTGATTTTGTCTTGATCTTGTCTTGATTTCAAGACAAGATCATGACAAGAAATGATCCTTGTTTTTCAAGACAAGACAAGAAATTAGTTAGCTTGTCGCGAGATTTTCCTGTTTAAATTTCTCGCGACAAGCTTTAATATCATATAAAAAATGTTTAATGCAACAAAATAATGGGTTTGATTTACTTCAAAATTTATTTTCTTCTTTTTAGTGCATTTAAATAAAAGCTTGTTTTTAAAAATATATTTTTTACTTTTATTTATTTTTTACTTTTTAGTAGGTATTATGGTATAGCAAAATCACAAATTTAGTAAATATTATATTTTAATTTATAAAACTCAGATTCGTAGTATATAATAAAAGCCATTTTGAATCAGTCATTTTGAATTTTCAATATCTGATAAAAAAAATTATATTCCTTGTCCCTAAAACCCCCTATAATACCAATTTTAAACCAAATCGGACATTCTTTTAGTACTGCCTTCACCACTAACCTTTAAAGAGAGATGGAAAGTGTAAGCAACACCACTGTCTCCATAATAATAAATAATGGCAACACCATAGTTTTATATTTTCATTTGAACTACAAACGCATCCCAAATTTGAAGCCAATTGGATATGTAGAAGTCAGCTAAAATTGACTTGCAACATTTAACCCAATATCGGCCATGTTGGATCCGCCATTTTGAATTTTCAAAATCTGATAGAAAATTCATATTCCTTGTCCCCAAAAACCCCCATATACCAATTTTAAACGAAATCGGACATACTTTAAGTAGTGCCCCCTCCCCTGTCCCCGAAAGGGGGGGAGGTGTAAACTTAACAGCATTTTAATATTGTATTGTCATCGGAACTATAAACGTGTACCAAATTTCAAGTCAATCGGACATTTAGAAGCAGTTCTAATTCAGCTTGCAAGATTTGATTACAGACAGAGCCACAGGTGAAAGTAAATAAAAGCTTGTAAAAATAAACAATTTAAGGTATAAAAATTTACAATATTAAATAGTAATTTAATATAGGTACTCCGTTGAGGTAATCCTAAAATTACTTAGTTCTCAAATGTTGAAATAATACTTAAATAACCATTTATACATTTAAATTATTTTCTAGAGTAAAACTATGTATAATATATCAATTATAATTAGTAATATAAATATGGAATGAAAATGCTTTTATTCTTTAGTTAACACACGTACACGTATAATTAGGAACGTACCTATTATCGAAAATGTCCTTTAAAATCCCCCAAAACTGCGAATATTGCATTTCAAAACATATGTTCTATACACGCTTACATAGCAGAATCGAAAGCGGCGTTCCCGGGTGACGTCACACGTTTCTGTGTGGGAGGTTCTGCCTGCGCAAGAGCATACCGTTATATGTGTATCGTGGTCACGATATTTGACAAACGTGTGACTATTATTATATCAGTAGTGTTTTAGAAGTATGAGTGAGTCTGAGAACGATAATTCTGATATTGAAGAGGCATGGGAAATAGGGTGCTCTTCAATAATTCCGGAGAAATCAAAAAATCGTTATGAAAAGACGTATAAAGTTTTCAAAAAGTGGTTTGAAGACAATCTTGGAAACGGCTTAAACGAAAAACTCCTGTTGGCATACTTTGTTCAAGAAAGGTATTTTTTTAGAGCATATTTAGAAAAAAACCGAAACATTTTTTAAAAATAGTCTAGTTTTTACAAAATACTGATGTTTGAAGAAAGGATGATCTAAAGATGATGCATTTTTTCGACAAATTATATATACTTTACTTACCGTTCAGCTGAACGATAAGTAAATTACTTACCGTCGCGTTTTTTGCTTAGTAACCAGTAAACTTAACCTACCGTTCTAAAACCAAGCACGGTAAACAATCCGAAATAGCATGGGCGTACAAAAAATCTATTAAAATTGATTATAACATATCGGAACCGCTTCAATTGATTAAAATAAGTTGAGACTAAGTGAAACTAACCGAAAGTTGAATCGATGACTAACCCAAACTAACCAAATCTAATAAAATTCATTATCATGTGCATTATAAGATCCTTTACACAAATAGTGCACTATATAAAAATCGGCCTTTCCCATTGGTCGATCCGCATGGCCCTCCGCTCGCTTCGCTCGCTACGGGGGCTCAAGAAAAGGAAACTAACCAGGTGCTAACCCAATCTAACCCAGGACATACCCAAAATCAAGAAAAAAAGCTGTTTAGAAACATAATCTTTAAAAAAAATAAAAAAATGCAACGGGGTTCGAACCCGCGTTTTCCAGGTGAAACCCAACGATCTAAACCTCTACACCACAAGAGTCCTTGCTATGAACCGATTGCTTCACGCAGACATATCGTAATACGAGATGGATCGACCAATAGGAGAGGTCGATTTTTACATAGTGCACTATTTGTGTAAAGGATCTTTAAATGCTTATCATGTATCGGAACCGCTTTAAATGACTAAAATAAGTTCAGAAAAAGTGAAACTAACCGAAAGTTATTGGTTCGACGACTAGCCCAAACTAACCAAATCTATTAAAACTGATTATAACATATCGGAACCGGTACAAATGACTAAAGTAAGTTAAAATTAAGTGAAACTAACCGAAACTTGTTTCGACGATTAACCAAAACTAACTAAATCTATTAAAATTGATTATAACGTATCGTAACCGGTTCAAATGACTAAAATCAGTTAATACTAACTGAAGCTAACCGAAACTTGATTGGACAACTGACCCAAAACTAACCAAATCTATTAAAATTAACGTACCGAAACCGCTTCAAATGATTTTAATAAGTTGAGAATAAGTGAAACCAACCGAAAGTTGAATCGACGACTAACTCAATCAAACCAAATCTATTAAAATTGATTATAATGTATCAGCACGTGTTCAAATGGCTAAAATATGTTGAAATTAAGTTAAACTAACCGAAAGTTGATTGAACGACTAACCCAAACTAACCAAATCTATTGAAATTGATTATAACGTAATGGAACCGGTTCAAATGACTAAAATAATTTGAGACTAGATTAAACTAACCCAAAAGTTGAGTCGATGACTAACCCAAACTAACCAAATCTATTAAAATTGACTATAACGTATCGAAACCGGTTCAGATGATTAAAATAAGTTGAAACCAAGTGAAACTAACCGAAAGCTGATTCGACGACTAACCCAAACTAACCGAATCTATTAAAATTGATTATAACGTATCGGAACTGCTTTAAATGACTAAAATAAGTTGAGAATAAGTGAAACTAACCGAAAGTTCAACGACTAACCCAAACTAACCAAATATATTAAAATTGATTATAAGGTATCGAAACCGGTTCAATTGACTAAAATAAGCTGGAACTAAGTGAAACTAACCCAAACCAACTTTCGGTTAGTTTTACATAGTCTCAACTTATTTTAGTCATTTGAATCGGTTCTGATACGTTATTTTAAACCCGTTCCGATACTTTATAATCAATTCTAATAGATTTGGTGAGTTTGGATTAGTAGTCCAATAAACTTTTGGCTATTTTCATTTAGTCTCAACTTATTTTAGTTATTTGAACCGGTTCTGATACGTTATTTTAAACCCGATACTTTCTAATCAATTTTAATAGATTTGGTTAGTTTGGGTTAGTTGTCGATTCAACTTTCGGTTAGCTTCACGTAGTCTCAACTTATTTCAATTTGAACCGGTTCCGATTCGATATAATCAAGTTTAATAGATTTGGTTAGTCTAGGTTAGCCGTCGATTCAACTTTCTGTTAGTTTCACTTAGTCTCAACTTATTTTCATCAATTTTAATAGATTTGGTTAGTTTGGGTTAGTCGTCGAATCAACTTTGGGTTAGTTTCACAGGGCCAAAATATATTTAATAATTACATGGCATTCCATTATCGTTATATATATTATGTACTTATATCTAAGAAGTAGCAAGCAAAATCCTATTCTTTCTAAAAAAATTGTGTCTGCTTAAGACCACACGATAGAAGTGAAATCTTCGACAAGCGGGGTCATCGCTTATCACAATTTCGATCCGAGCCTTCGTTGCATAGATACGGGCGAAAAACGGTCCTAAATCCCCCCTTAAATTAGAGCCCCGTTCCCCCGTATGGTCTAAGGTAACCCCCCATGGGTCGCACCTACCATAAAAATTTCGACCCCGTACCTCTTCCTGTTCTCCCGGAATTAAATATTTAAGTTTTTCCTTATCTCGCCTTCCCTGGCCAAACTTGTGGGGTACGGAGCCCCGTCTTCGTCCGGGGCTCAATTCTCGAAGTCATTCGAATTAAATCCGTATTCGATAATTTGTCGAAGACCTTTTTCGAATACGAATCGTTAGATGTATTCTTGAACGTCCTTCGAAACAGAATTCGTATGCGAAAGTTTTATTCGTAGCAGAAGCGTTGGCACCACCGTGTAGCAGTTTGAGAAGGTGTTAATTTGACATTTGGTTTTATTTGTCATAGTTTTGTCATTGTAGTTTTTCAAAAATGTACGAAAAGAAGGGAAATGGTCTTTCGAAAGAACAAAAACGACCATTAGTTCAGTTTATGGAACACCATCATCTAAATTTACCAATAATTTTACATATAAGAAGGCGCAAAAGTTATGGGAAGACATTTCTTTGACTTTAAATGCAATGCAATGAAACAGATGCTTGACACACCGCATGGTTAAGGTTATGGCCAATATCCATTTGGTAGCTCCCAGAACAAAAAAAATCTTAAAGCTGTTAAAATCTACATCAAATTAACAATGAATCTACTATTCGTATGCGAATCTCGACTTTCGCATGCTTTGAATCAAACGAATGCGATCCGAGCAAGAAAATCGTATACGAAACCTCCGAGAATACGCGTTATAGGATCGCATTCGAAAAACTGACGATATCGGGAAATTTTCGTATACGGAAATAGTCAAGAATAGATCCCCAGGATCTTTTTTTTACCCCGGCTACATCCCCTGAAAATTTCGGCCCTCTATCTATACGGGAACATGCCAGTATAAAGAGCGTTACGTTACATATCCGAGCATGACGCGTGATGCGTGACGGCCTGGTCTCATTCAACCCCACAAAAAAAATTGCAAAACGCGCCTAAAGAAATTTTCATTTCAAAAAATCTGACGCCTAGACGATTTTTCCGGTCTTGTCGCTTCCTTCACCTAATAATTACTATATCTATTCTCTGATCCGGCTATAGATTTCACCTGTTTGCCTTCGTATTTTACATTGCTTCAGATATATTTCCACCGAAGTCCAAATAAAATATGAAAATACAAATAAAATTAAGGATTTTCACAAATCCGACCCTGTTCTGAACACTCTGCCTACACACGAACGACTATTAAACTAAAACGCTCCACATGCTGCCAACAATCTGCGGATTTTCGGCGGCTGGCAGAAAATGTTTGGGAGAGTGGAGCTACTAGTTTATGTATACTTTGGTAATACTCTCATTAATTACGGGTAAAATCCAGCATTCTCATTTGGTTCTAATGATCTGAATGTCTGCTTCATTGTCCTCCGGAAAGAATGAAAGCGGTAACGTCTGTGCTTTTATAAAATATGTGTTTTGTATTGTAACAATTATTTGGATATGCTCGTTCCAATGTCAGTAATTTTAAATTTTCTGTAACAATTCGCGGTTAAATATCCAAAAACAATTAATTTATTTTCTTACATTCGCAAACTTCAATACAGTCTAGCACACCATTGGAAATTTTTTTAATGTTATTGATTTGTCTGCGCTACTGGACTGCAGACATATTACAAGTATATATGGTTGCCGATATCTTGAATTTAATGTGCATCTATTAATTTTACAGCTTTTCTTTAGTTTGTGACATAACTAGGTGCTTTGTTTGTCAGTTACATAATTCTGAATGTCTCATGAAGGAGATTTGATCGAGTTTTTTGCGGAATGTTTTAATTAGATTGAGTTCATGTTTACTTAGTTGGCAGTGTTTGAATTGACCTCGTGTCGACTCGGGTATTGTAGGTTGATTTCGTGTCATCCTGCGGAAATCAGTTTTTGTGAGTCTGGGTGAATAAAACCGATGGGTGCTGAAGCACGAATCCCTTTTCGATTAGACCTTCAGGTCAGGCCTAAAAGGTGTGTAGGCGGTGACGGAGGCCTTAAAATGTTTTTTTAATTTCCCTGAAAATTGATGGCAGCTAGGCTGGATTGTAATAATTTTTGACTCCATGGCATTTTAGTATGGATTAGCCGACACTGAAGGAGAGCCGACCAACAGGCTTTTAATTCTACTTTGAAATTTACTTTTAACTCTACCTAACTTTACTCTAATTGTAACTCCAACTTTAATGGAATCCTGAATTTGAACTGGTTCGAGTGATAGTAGGGGAAATGTGGATATGATAGCACCCTTGATATGATGGCATCCTTCCGTTATTGGCGCCATTTTTTTGAATTTATTTAGTTTAACACTTGTCCACTATTAAACAAGCCACCACAGAACGGCTGTGAAGTGGCGGTCTCGATAATGTGTCTTCAACCAGCGAGAAACCTGTTTGTTGTTATTTGTAAGTGTCAAACTTTTTCCGCTGTTTCGCTTTTTTTCGAATATTTAGTAGTATGCATAGATATTTGCAAAATGTTTTAAGCCTGTATAAGTGTATGATGATAGGTTATATTTGTATAGCGAAGAAAACGAATTAGTGATAGGTTAGGGTTGGAAAATCTAGCCATGTTTGATACCATGTTATTATGATATGATGGCACCCTCGAATCGTTTATTGATGGCATAGGGTGCCATCATATCAAACAATTTGAAAAATCGGTTTAAAATTTTTTCAGGGTTTATTTTAAACTTTTGTTGAGTTTAAAGTATTTTTTTTAACAGAATATAACTTGCAAGTTATTGTTTTATGTTTCTGTTAAACTTTTGTAGTGTCTATGACTTTTTATTAATAGAAAATAATATTTAATAATATTTAAGTTACTGTTTAATGTTCATGTTAAACTGTTGATGCCTTCAAGGCTTTTTGTTAAAGAATATAACATTATCCTGTGTCTGCTGCGTAAGATGTGTATTGGTGCCATCATATCAAATTATGAAATAGTTTGGTATGATGGCACATTTGACGTTAAATGAAAAATCATAAATTTTAAAAAAAGGACTGTGAATTTTAATCATTTTATACGTGTTATGTATCAACAACGGCAAAATCAACAAGCAGCCAGAATTTCAGTTTTTGAAAAAAAAAATTACACATCGAAAACCGACAACAGAAAAAAGGATGCCATCATATCCATACCTCCCCTACTTAATTTCAATTCATATGGGCAAATGAGGAGACTGTAGGAGAGGATCGGGAGATTCCAGGACGCAGTTCAATTCCTAAAATCGTAGCCTGGTGGGTAGCAATGTAATTGTTGATTGGGAAGTGGAGATTAAATGGTCAGGATGAATCCGTGGTTGTGAAACAACTCTGCTGAAGAAGTGTTTGGAGCCCTGAGCATTCTCGTCTGGAATCCCAAACAGATGTGATCTTTTTTTTTAGATTTCATACCCGTAAATGCTCGAGAGTATAGTCGAACAAGGACCTTATGTGGAGATTGTTATTGACTTCTGAACCTCTCATATCCAGCCAAAGAAAAATTACCACAAAAAAGAGAATTAACTTGAGGTTGAGAAGTACATAAAAGTAGAGGACCCGTCGATTTCGTACAATTTAGATTTACATTTAGAATTAAGTTCCGACGAAGAATTTTCCGATTCAGAATGATTTTGGTTTAGGTTAGCAGGATGTGATATCTTCTTCTTCTTAATGTGCCATCTCCATCATTGGAGGTTGGATATTACAATGGCAAACTCGTCCCTGTTTTCAGCTGTTCTTATAAGTTCCTCGAAGTTTAAGCCTGTCCAATTTCGGATATTTCTCAGCCACGATAACTTCTTCCTACCCAGTCCTCGTTTGCCCTCGATTTTCCCTTTTACGATAAGTTGAGCGTATCGGTATTTATCATTTCTCAATATATGACCCAGGTATGATGTTTTTCGCACTTTCACTATCCTAAGCAGCTCGCGCTCCCCACCTATTCTTCGTAGGATCTCCTCGTTTGGGGTATGTGCCGTCCATGGTATCTTTAGAATTCTTCGATAAGTCCACATCTCAAAGGCTTCCAGTTTGTTGATAGTGGCTGCTTTTAGTGTCCAAGTTTCAGCTCCATAAAGGAGGGTGGACCATATGTAACATCTTAAAAGCCTTAGGCGTAGATCGAGGCTGATTCGAGGGTCGCATAGCAGTTTCTTAAGCCGCACGAAATAATTTCTGGCTTGCTTTATTCTAGATCTTATTTCTATGTCAGGTTCCAATCTAGAGTCAATCCAACATTCTAAATATTTGAACCTGTTTACCTGCTCCAATATTTCTCCGTTTATTTGTATGGGTTGTGGTACGTTCTTTGTTCGCTGATTTTCTTAATATTTATTTTCATCCCGAACTCAGCGCAAGCCGTGTTAACGCTGTCGATGAGTCGCCGAAGGCCCAGATCTGAATCCGCCATCAAAACTGTATCATCGGCGTATCGAATATTATTGATATTCACTCCATTCACCTTAATTCCATCCGTAGCAACTTCTAGGGCTTTGCCAAATATAAGTTCGGAGAATAGATTAAATAGCAGTGGTGACAAGATGCACCCCTGCCTGACGCCTCTGCGAATCTGTATTTGTGAGGATGAGGAGCCGTCGATCTTAATTCTGGCATTCTGGTTCCAATATAAGTTATATACAAGAGTGTAATATATTTTTGATCTAAGCCGATATTGCAAAGGGCCTCCATTAATAGGTCGTGCCTTACTCTATCGAATGCCTTCTCAAAGTCGATAAAGCAAATATATAAGTCCCTTTGTTGATCATAACATTTCTGCGCCAATACCAACACAAGTTGAACAACGCTTCTCTTGTACCCATTCCGCTTCTAAACCCGACTTGATCATCTCCGATATTCTGTTCCTGTTCACATTTTCTGTAAATTCTGTTGTGAATAATTTTGAGCAAGACTTTAAGAATTTGGCTCATTAGACTTATCAATCGGAAATCACCACAACCTGGGGCTGGATTTTTTTGGTAGAGGGATGAAGATGGACTCTTGCCATTCTTGAGGTATGTTGCCAGAATCATATCTCGCATTAAACATATTAACCAACAAGTTAATATTTTCCTCGCTGATTAATTTCAGAATCTCTGGGCAAACTCCGTCTGGCCCTGGGCTTTTGGTCCACCTCTGATTTTAGATTCCTCATTCCCTCTTCATTCCCCTCCGTTCGGCGCGGTGGTCCTCTAACATCATCGAATAATACGCTTTTGATATAATTTTCCCACTCTTTGAGTTTTGCATCAGTAGAATCAATCAACTTACCATCTGCATCTAGCATTGAGTGGATTGCATATTTCTTGTTGGTTGAGGTGAACTCTTTTACTTTCTTATGAAGATTAAAGGAGTCGTGTCTAAGCTTCTCTACAAAATTAGGTAAAATATTATGATTCCTCCCACACTTGCTTACATTTAAAAATAATCTAAGTTGTTCCTATCTTATTTAATAAAAAAAAGTCAATAAAATCACTGCACCGAAAAATACACTCTGCAAAACAGGCACTATGGTATCTGCTTTAATCCTCAATTTATGGGATTTTCTTTACGATCAAACGAAAAATATAATAAGTATCAACTCAATGTTCAAAGCACCAAAACACAACTATCAATAGTTTTAAAACATTCAAAAATACCATTAAAAAAGCTAAAAACAACGAAAACATAGAAGACGCAATGACAGGAATGGCGAAACGAAGGCCGTTCGTCGCGCAGCAACGTCACAGCGACGATGATGTACCTAAACATAGGTTCTTATGGGAAGTAACCAGCCCTCTCTACTTTATTATTCATGGGTAAAATGTACCTAATATTATCTCTTATTTATATGCAATGTCTAAACATATAG
>MU184245.1:124434-153712 GCA_016904865.1 Pissodes strobi
TCCAGCGCCACACAGTGGCAACAATGCCAGGACGGAAAATATCACCCGGTTAATACTTGAAGAATCAAGATGTGTAAAACAGGACTCGGTTAAACAGTTTAATCCAAATAGTAGATTTAAAATTATACATGCAAATATACAGACATTTTAGAACTCAAGGTGATCTTCACTGAACATTAGATTAACTGTGTTTGTCTGAATGAACACTGGCTTTCGGCTGACGAATTTTTAAACTTCTTTAGAGGGCTACAGTGCCGCTGCTAATTTCTGTAGGTCTGTGAGGGGTCATGGTGGTGTTGCAATTTATGTACAAAGCAACCACATTTTTTGCGATCTTAACAGCTGATTTCTCAGAGAAGCTGCATTGTGAGGTGGCAGGTGTGTTCATTGTGAAGCCGAACACTCAGATTATCACCAAGTGGCAATTTTGAAAGATTTCTTGGGATTTTGTCTACTTGCCTTGACAAGGCAAATTTGTCCAGGAGAATTGTTCTTACGGGGGATTTTAATGTTCATTTTTATGGAAGCGATCAACGAACAATTGATCTCTGCAACCTTTTGCAGTCCTATGGTTTGTTGAGGACGTCTGAATTTCCCACCAGATTGAGTGTATGTCTTGACAACGTCTTCACAAATCTCGATCATGGTAAGTTTATATCTGAACCTTTTAATTTACGTCATCTGTCTGATCATTGTGGTATACTTTTTCAATTTGACATCATTTTTTTTTAGGTAATACCTAATTTCAAATACACACACAGAGAAGAGCGAATAAATGTATAAGACTAAAATTAATATTACACACAATAAAGCTTAAATATCAAGACATTACAAAAGACTAACAAACTAAGATAATAACATAGGTTCTGGTGTCATATAAGCACCGTCGATTTTGAAGCTTTTTTTGGGCTCTATGGAAAGATTACATCAAATGGGACTCATTAACGCAAAAAAATTTGCGGATGAAGCACATTTTCGCAAAATAAATTTAAAATAAAAATTTAAATTTAACATACATTTTTTGCTAATAAACACAATTCCAGTACACTTTGTCCTGAGGTATGGTCGCAGAAGGTTAATAATAACATAATTTTAAGCTTCTTTTCTTAAAAATTGCAAATAAAACTGTTTTTTGCACTTTAAAACGATAATATAATATTTATGAGATAAACGTCAACATGACTATTTCTTAGCCAAGGCCATCTTCTGTATTCTGTAGTATAGGTGGCCTTGGCTTAGCACGGCTCAGCTGGCTGTTGTACGGGTAGATGTTGCCAAGTGTAATTTCTATTTGGTTCTGAAATATAGCAGCCTCGTGTTGAATATGTTTCAAAAGTACTGTGAGACGAAAACTTCTTATAAATAATGATTCTTAATGGCTTTGTCTAATAAAATAAAAATATATGATTTACTAGAATTAGATGTTACGCTAGAAGTGGGTCACTTTTAATAATAAGTCATATAAACTAATTTATTTAGTTTATTGAAATAGATACAAATTTAAAAGGTCATTTGGATTAGTTTAAGAGAGTATCACGCGTAGTACCTATGTTTTGTTACTTTGGGTTCATTTTGATTTTGTTTTTGTGATGGGCGGGGTTGGTCAAGAGCGTAGCGCGCTCGCCTCAATGCGCTTGTTTGGCTAATTAAAGTTAGTTTCGATTATTTTTGCTTAATCTGGAACACGGTTAATTAGGGTTAGTTTGGGTAAGTATAGGTTAGCCTGGGTTGGTTTTGCTTAGTTCGAGATAGCGAAGAGAAGAGCGCGCGTAGCGCGCTTGCCACTTTACTTTGGTTAATTAGGGTTAGTCTGGGTTAGTTTTGGTTAGTCTGGGATAGCTTGGGTTAGCTTTGGTTAGTTTGGGTTAGTTTTGGTTAGTATGGGTTAGTTTTGGTTAGTCTGGGTTGGTTTTGCTTAGTTTGGAATAGCTTTATTTTGGTTACATAGAGTTGGTCTGGGTTAGTTTTGTTTAGTATGGGCTAGTTTTGGTTAGTCTGGGTTGGTTTTGCTTAGTTTGGGGTAGCGAAGAGACAAGCGCGCGTAGCGCGTTTGTCTCTTTACTTTGGTTAATTAGGGTTAGTTTGGGTTAGTTTGGGTTTAGTTTGGGTTAGTTTGGGTTATGAACATCGCAAAAGTCCGGAACATACACACGAGGGTACAACGACAGGCGGCTCTGCGCATCTGCAGAGCATACCGCACTACTTCAACTGATGCTATCCTGGTGATCGCTGAAACCCCCCCAATGGACCTCATTGTCAGACAGGCCATGAAAGTGGCTCAAGCACCGACACAATCGAAGGGTATCGCGCGCCAGGAGGCAGAAGAGATCACCATGACAGAATGGCAAGATAGATGGCGAGATAGTAGCAAGGGCAGATGGACTTACAAGTTGATACCCAACATAAAAACATGGGTGGACAGAAAGCACGGGGAGACCGATTGTCTTCTGACCCAGTTTCTCACGGGGCACGGATGTTTTCGTAAGTATACTTACGGCATCGGAAAGACTCCGGACGACGAGTGCGTGTACTGTGGTGAGGTGGACAGCGCAGAACATACGTTCTTCCATTGCCCTAGGTGGAGAGCACATCACGACTCCTGCACAGCTAAGATCGGACCCATAAGGCTGGAAACGATTATAGAGAAAATGACGAGCAGCTTGCAGAACTGGAACGCTGTAAAGAATATGATTAGCGACATTCTTAAGGAAAAGATAGAGGAAGAAAGCGAAGTTACTTTGGAATTTTCCTTTTGAAGTGCTAGACAGGCTCACCCCATTTGATGTAATGCTCACACGGTTCCAAATGGGGCCCCAGAGCAGAATAGGGGAAGGGTTCTTAGTGGGTCGGCTCGTACCGGAGTCCCACACTACCCAGGTCGCCAGATCGCCAATGGCCTGGGTGTGCATAGAATGCATTTCCTAATCCCTACTATAAAAAAAAAAATTAAAAAAAAAAAAGGGTTAGTTTGGGTTTGCTTGGGTTAGTTTGGATTAGCTTGGGTTAGTTTGGGTTAGCTTGTCTCAGTCCGGTGTCTGTAAGCGCGCGCAGCGCGCTTATTTAATATTGCAATTTGAATATGTTGTCGTTTTAAATGTACGATTTTTATGTCAGTGGAATTTTATACGTAGGGACTATTATTAAAAAATTTCAGTTAAATCGCGTGCTTTTGTCGTTAAATTTAAAAATGTAAGAGCTTTTGTTATAAAATATTGAAATAATTGTGAAAATTCTAAAAAATAATATAATGATTAAGATACGTTACGCCACCCATGGTTACTAATTCTTAATTTGTCCAATGTCATCTGAAATGGAGAGCTGTTGTAACAAAGGCATCTTGGATGTTGCAAATAGGGATGTATTGTTTAAGGCACACATACTTAAAAATTATTTTCATTAACATTTCCTGAAAAATTAGCATTTTTTAAATTGAAATTCAGTAAGACTCGTTAATTTATCCTAGAAACGCTGTAAATTACATTTCAATTTTGCGGGACATAATATAACGTACAAGACTTCTTTTTGTAATTAGCATTTTTTTGAAAAACGAAAATAACGCATTTCCGGAGAAAAGTTTTTAGTTCTTGCGATTAGAATAAATGTCTCAAGTGCTAAGGTAAAACTTATTTTTATGTAACCGATTTCAGCTATTCTAAACTAAAAAATAAAAAATTGAAAAAACAAATTGTGAAAAAAAAAATTGAAAAAAAAAAGAAATGATGCATTTCCGGAAAAAAATCTTTGATTCCTGGGCTGTGAATTAATGTCTAGAATATTAAACAAAAACTAATTTTTATGTAACCGATTTCAGCTAATCTAAAGTCTGGAAAATGGAAATGACGCATTTCCGAAAAACAAAATTTGTGTTTCTATGTTCAGACAGACGTTTTATAAACAAACAAAAACACAGTTTTTACATAACCCATTTCAGCTAAAAGAAAGTTTAGCCGTTAGTTTTTGATCACTCTTTATTTATTTATTATTAAAAATATCAGTACAGACCACTAAAGTAGATCCTCTTCCTACAGGGAGACCATCTCCAATTAAGTAATAAAGGATTTCAATAGGAGAAATTGATAGTTATATTTACATCTGCAAACGTCATTTTAGACATAAAATTCAGAATATGTCAAAAACGGTTAGACTTGGGTATAGGGTATTATCGAGGGTATTATATATAAAATATATCTAGAATATTCTGAGGAATTCAAAAATGACGTAATAGGTATACAAGTTATTCGATTTAAAATAAGGAAAATGATACTCGTCCAACAAAATACGAACACCCTGTATACCTATATAAAAATATAACATTTTAAAAGTTTAAGTAAATCCTAACAACTTTTGTATCAAACTTTTTTTGGTACACCCCGTTGATTCTGAGGTAAGGTGTCATCTCATAATAAACGGGCCACCCTGTACATTAGTACTTAAAAATATTGCAGTAAATACATATAAACTCATTTAAATAAAAATAAATTAATTTAAATTGAAATATTTATAAATAATTTCATGATGATAATCTGTGGCTGATTTATAGATTAGTTACACAGTCTGAGTACAATCCGGGTCTTTCATCTCAAATCAACCAGAGGTTCGGCAGGTGACCCTGGTGACCTCTCCGATTTTGATAATTTTTGGTTTAGTCATTCTACCCATCTAGTGGCTGAGTAGTTTTTTTTTTTGAATTGATTTCTGAAAATCAAAAAAAAAGTGATCATTTTCCCTAAACATATACTAAGAGAAATCAAATATCTTAAGAACTACTTATAGTAGAGCAGTGAGTTATATTTCATTTAAAAGGTCTTGAAAATACCTTTCCAATGAGGTATCACTCGATATAGATGTTTAAAAAAATACTTGTTTTTTTTATTATTTCCAAAAAATTGTATTGTGCTCACTGCTCAGACACTGCAGTCAAATTAAATTTTTCCAATTTTCTCTTCACTGCCGATATTTTCTTGCAGAACACGCAACCAATGGCGAGAGGGGGGAGATAGAAGGATACTTACCAAATTAGATGCGCGCGTATTAGCAAGTTTTAACAAGTTTCTGCTTCAAAAAAAAGCTAATATTGAAACTTGTGATCTTGTTGATTTTTGGGGTTGAGGTGGGATGGTTAAGTAGGAATTCCAACAAGTCTCTGCTTGAAGAAATAGCAAACATCAATTTTTTTTTCTAGGAAAGGCTGGGGGGGGGGGAAATGTGGAGTGGTAACATGGTTAGGTTTTTGTTTAGGCTTTACTTTAAAAACACAAAAGCAACGTAAAGATTAACCTAACTTTGTAAACACCTCAGTACACTCTGGAAAATTTATAATTTTTGCTATTTATTCCCTATTAACCCATCATTTCTCCATCTCAAAATTTGGTGAATATCTTGCTAAAATATTAATAAAAATAATAAGTATAGTTTTTTGAAAAAATTCAAAATTTTAATGTTTTTTTTAACACCTTTATCGAGCGGTTCCTCATTCGAATGGCATTTTCAAGACCTTTTGAATGAGATATAACTCACTGCCCTAGTGTAAGTACATAGTTCTTAAAATATCTCGATTTCTCTTTCTCTTTTAAAAATCAATTCAAAAATGATATTTGGGATTTTTCAACTACTAGACGGGTAGAATAACTGTACTTACCAAAAATTATCATAATCGGTGATGTGATCTGTCAAATCTCCTTTCATTTTGGTTGGTTGATGCATGGAAATCGATTAATGATTAACGTAACTGCATAATGAATGATATAATCTGATTTTTAATAGCATATCATTTTCTATTGTATGATTTTTTTCAGGATGACACAGAATAGAGGTCACGAATGGTTAATGGCACTAGGAATCGATCCTAC
Organism: Pissodes strobi; assembly: GCA_016904865.1. Taxonomy (NCBI): domain Eukaryota; kingdom Metazoa; phylum Arthropoda; class Insecta; order Coleoptera; family Curculionidae; genus Pissodes; species Pissodes strobi. The sequence goes on from MU184245.1 coordinate 130,284, forward strand.
GAGCAATTTTCCTATCGGTCGATACATATGCAGTAATCACTTTTTGTCGGAGGACTTGGCAATTTCGCGTCGAGGAAAATTGCTCCTAAAATCTGGATCTATCCCAAAAATTAACTTGGGTCCAAATGTAGAAATTAGAAAATCTCTAATAAGAGAACAGACGTTATCAGCTACCGTGTAAGTTTTTTCATTATTTACCTATAAATCCAAAGTCCTCATTTTGAAATCCAGGACAAATTAACAATATCACTCCAATCAATATATTTACATATTCCGGGTCCTTCAGTTTCACCTTTTGATAATATCATGGTGTTGAAGCGTAAGTACAATTTTAAAGTGTATCAATAAATATATGATAACTTGAAGCATTTTTTATAAAGACTTTTGCACTTAAATTAGAAAAGTATATTGTTTGAGAAAATATTTTGAAGAAACCAATGAAATTAAATGGCATATTTTAAATGATCCTTTGCAAGAATTGGTTATACCAGCAGAAACGAATCCGGAAACTAATGAGTTTGATTGCCAATCATATAATGAACGTAAGCAGCTGCACGATAGCATCCGTTACGAACCTACCATCAAGTACAACAGTAATATGACTGTTTAAAAGAAGCTGAAGAATGGGGTTGGAAGAAAACCCAAACTGGTATCAGTCCAGTAACCACTTTGAAGGATTCTGCTCCCAAAGCACTATTTGTATTTTTGTCATGTAAGTGCAAGACCAATGGTGGTAAAGCCTGCGGGTGCAGAAAAGCAGAACTAAAATGCTCCATGATTTGCGAGGTCTGCAACCAAATGACCTGCGAAAATGTCGCTCAAATGACACTGGACGAATCTGATAAAGAAGACTTGGACTTGCCGCTCGATATTCCTTTGTCTGCTGAAGGCGAACAGTGCTACCGGGGCAGCTTTTAAAAATCTACTGTAAACTTAGTCCAAAATGTACTGAATTAAGCAAAATGTACTTGTATTACCATTAAAATTCCTAAAGCGAAATATCATATAATATAATACTTATAAAACATGCCATGTTCCAGTTCTCTTTGTATTCCATTTTACCGATTTTGCGTTTAGGAACTGGCCTCAGATATTCAGATCCTCATCTTAATTCTTGAAGGGTTCCTCCGGATGGGCTTTTTTGTTGGTGTCACTAGCTGAATCATCATAGATGGCTCCAGTTATCGTTAAAAATTGTTTTAATTTGGTTTTGCGTTTGCAATTTTTTTTTCCAACTTTCGATTATCCAATTTCGTACCGAATATGGTGATTTTTGAAAATGTACTTGCGTACTGAATGAACCAATTTTGTAATGAATTTAGTACAATTGTACCGAAACGGCAGCACTGAAGGGGAATCCGAGGACGAATTAAAGGAAACCGACGGTCAGTGGCGCTTCCACAACTGCGGTCTGGAGAGGGTAGTGATTGGCCGGCGTAAACTAATAATTTACTTTATATTTTATTTTTTTGTTGAAACTTGAAACAAGCACTAGGGAAAATGCATGATTGCAATTTGGAGCAGGCAAAAGCACGAGTGCACATAGTCCACAAGTTTTGGCCCGCTCCAAATTCAATGAATGCGTATTTATCTCTAGAATTTTCAATGCACGAGTAATGAGTCATTTAATTTTTATAACTGACTGTAACTATCTACAATATGTAATGCTCAATAAAGTGTTAATAAATGTTTCAGAATGGTTTTTTAAAAATTTTATTTAAAACACCGATAATTCTGCACTAGTACAATTGATCGTTTAATTTGATCAATAATAATTTTCATTTTTAACGTCACAAATTTGACAGATGACATTTTCACAATAATATCTATCAAATTTTTCATTTAATAATTTATTGTTAAAAATATCAGAGGTAAAATAATCGTAAGTTATATCACAAGTGTTGAATATTTTTTGAATATACTTTGACATTTTTGTGTAAAATTTGTTATTAAAAATATCACAAGACTAAATTTCTTTAAAAATACCCCGACAGCTAACCCAAACTAACCTAAACCGATCTTCTTTGCACCTTGTTCAGTCCATTTGGAAACAGTATTCTTTCCAACAGGACAATCTTTAAATCAATTTCCATTCTTCCAGTTCGCATTAAAAGGGGGTGTCCTATAGAGTAGTTTAAGCCAAAAAAAAATCGGAGGATCCCCCACATTTGAGCCGAAAAAAAGCCCCCAAAGTTGTGCCTCTACTACTTTCCCAGGTGGACCGTGGAAATAATGAAATTTTAGTAATCCACGACAAAGGCCACAGTGTGGCCAAAAGTTGTGTATTTCAGCTGAATTTGGGTATGGGCGACGGGATGTCATGCGCGAAGTGAAATATTACTTTATTGATAAAAATATAAAATATTTGGGTTCAGAGCTGACGTTCAGTACTCATCGCCACACGTTATTAATGTTCTAATATGTTTTGAATGGTGGACAGTGGACTATATTCGCGGAAACACATGCAAGCTGCTGTATATCCACGATAATACGGCTCTTGGAATTTTTTGTTTCACATTTCACACATTCTTCACACACAAGCTTCGCGCAAGCCTTTCTTCACGCAAGTGCGTAGTGGCTTAAAGGAGACGAAACTAACCAAAGCTAACCCAAATTAACCAAATCTAACCCAAACTAACCGAAGTTGTTTCTTCACGCAAGTGCGTACTGGCTTAAACGAGACGAAACTAACCCAAACTAACTCAAAAAATGAAAATGACTTATTTCCGCAAGAAGGTTTTTGAGGTATTATGTTTAGAAAAATATTTATAATGTAAAACAGAAACATGTTTTCGTGTAACTGATTTCAGTGATTCTAGAGTCGAAAAATTTAAATAATGCATTTCCGCAAAATTTCTTTTTTTATGATTTTGTATTTGGGGATTTTGTTTTGGGTCTATACTAAATAAACAAATATTTCTTACTTAACTGATTTCAGCTAAGCGAAAGTTGATCCCATATCTTTTCAGTCTCAAACGTCTGGCAACAGTGTGCCGTCTTCAAAATATCTATTTCCATGGTGACATTTGACAGTCAAAAGGGGGATGCTTAGCTTACAATAATTATAATTACAAATAAACTTTTATTTTGTTTCATGGGGCTATGGGCCGCCATAAATTAGGACCGGGACAAAACGGAAGCCTCTCGTTCTACGCAAATGTCTCCTGGTTAATATTTTTACCCGAGAATTGATTTTCAGGTGTGTATTGTCTATACTTCTAGTGCTTTTGCGAAGTGGTGCTGAAAATGTGTGTCTAAACTCGAACTTTGGGGTCATTTTTTCGGCTCAAATGTGGCGGATCCTCCGATTTTTTTGGCTTAAACTACTCTATAGGACACCCCCTTTCTAATGAAAGGAAAAAAAAATCGCGAAATGGTAGAAAAAAAATCGCGAAATCGTAGATACCTATATGTCACAAGACCCCATATATTGTTCCTTACTATTCGTCTTGAGTGGTCTTGGAAAATATCTCGGAAAATATTGGGTTGTATTCAAGTCGGCCTGTTTCAACACCATCATTTGTAATTTCTTTAAAAACAAAATTAACCATACATTCATAAACCTCGCCTTCTCTCCATGCTAACTCAACCGAGGCAATATGAAAATATTTTCTTTGTAGGTCTTCGGGATTATTTTCCTGGTAGATTTGATTTGAACTAACTTTTCGCTTGTGTACGTCGGTTTGGAGAAGTTTTCGTTTAGCATTTCTAGCCATTCTGGGTTTTTGAAATACTATGTCTTTGAAAGGGTCGAATTTTATATGATACAAGTTAAAATACCTGTTCGGTGAAAAGCAAACTGTATAAACATAATCATAATACTTTCCCTGAAAAGAAATGCCCCCATAAAGTCTATTTTAAGTTAATTTATCAGGCCACAGTTCTGAGTATCCAGGACGCTGCAATTGTTTCCTGGGTAACGGCGGAACGAACAATAATTATTATTTTTGACATCTTTCGGTCGCTTTTTTAGAATTGTCGGGCGATTTATACTAATGTATTTAAATTAGTATTTTGCACAGTTCTGTGAGAGAAAGTTATTTGTATAATCTAATAGTTAATGATAAATATACCGCTGACGTATGCGACATATGCTGCTGTGATTTAATTTTTTGCACTATAACCTCAAAAAAGTCACAATATCGGCAAATAAATAGTAAATACATTCTTCTGTGCCGATTGTGAAAAAGTGGGCTTACCTCAGCCCTTCAATACATTTCTTGAAGAAGCTGTGCTGTTTGGTTCCAGATTTGTTTAATGTCGCCTTCTTTGTATCCTGGAGCCATCCCTTTTCCTCATATTAAATGTCCAGTCTTCCATAATTGAAGCCAGTATTGTTAATGGCGTATTGTCTTCTAGCTGAACATTTCTGTTGACACAAAACTCCTCAAATTGTGCCCATACAAACTTTCTGTTCTTGCAGTATTTACTGGAGCACATATAATTGCATTTTCTCGTATCTCCCCAAAAGAAATATTAGTAAATCGATTTAAAGCCATTATGTAAATTACGATGTTTTTGACAAACGTCTGACGAAAATGGTAGGTAGGTAAAGTCGACTGGTGGCGCGGGAAATAATTTCGAATATACGTGCTAGTAGCAAATATTCACTGATATTTGAATTTGATTGGTTGAAAGAAAACCGAGGTATATAGTCTTCAATATTAGGTTCTGGATGTCTGTGCCCTCCCCTTGGAAGCGCATTGTCGATGTTGATGCCGAAATAGAGACAAACATATCCACCGTTGCAAGCATTGATATGAACGAACCAGGTCCGTCCGGCCTAGTTAGAGTTAGATCTAGCAGGGTAACTAATCAGCCTTCAGTTTACCGATGTCTTTGCGATGCAATCAATTATTGTCTGGAAGTTCTCTGGTGGTTCAGTGATGGACCTCTGATACGGTAACCTGGGGTTTAATTCCCATCGGTTTTTTTAGGTTATGTTTGTAAAAAGTATTTTTTCTTCATTTTGGGCATGCCTTGGGTTAGTTTTGCATGGTTAGTTCCTGTTCTTTGAGCTGCGTGAAGTAAAATAATACATTGGGCTGATTAGTTGCCGTGCTAGATCTAGCTTTAAGTGTTCGGCCTCTGCAGATAGAAAATGTAATTGTACGTACCTAGTGTAATTGGCCTACAGGGAAAATCATGTAAAAAAAAATTATGTGCCTCATTCTTATAAGCACGAAACTTGAATTGCAACTTCTTAAAGACATATTAGGAATTGAGTTTTTATTATTTTTTTAAAGCCTTTTTCCTCAACCTTTGCTCCCGGTTTCGACACTTTTTTGTTAATATTTGTCTTTGTTTTCGATTTTTTTTTTATTTTTGCCATTCCCGACTTTGTAGCTCAACTCCACCGCTTTTTTTTTCGCCCAAAAAACGCGTTTTTCTACCTTTTTTTATTATTTTTTATTCTTATTTCGTTTTATATACTTTTATTAAATTTGTTACGTTTTTTCAATTGAAAATAGGTCATCGCTTGTCAGATTTTCGAGATCGAAAATCTGACAAGCAGAGATATCGGCAAGAACCGTTTTTGTCCCTGAAATTTCCCTTTAAATTAGAGCCCCGCACCCCCCCATGGTTAGAGATAACCCCCCATGAGGGCACCTACCATAAAAATTTCGACCATGTAGCTCTTCCCGTTCTCCCGAAATTACTTATTTTAGTTTTGCCTTCTCTTCCCTCTTCTGGCCGAACGGGTGGGGAACAGGGTCCAGTTTTCGTCCAGGATCCTCATTTTACCCCGGCTACATATCCTGAACATTTCAACCCTTTAGCTTTAAAGTGTTCACTTTGATTTCCGTTTCATTTGATTTTCATTTTTTCGGACTTACCCTTGCTAAAGAAGTTTCACTTTAAAAACGTGCTGTGTCCGTTACCTCATGGGTGGTGAGGGAACAAGTACAGCATTTTTAATAGTTAAAATTAATAACATGAGTTAATTAATGAATTAATTGGATAAAAGATATGCCACTGTTTCATGACAAAATTGTATTTTAAACTTTACGACGACTTTTGTGCCTAAAGCGAAAATCTGTTCAGAACATTATTTATAGGAAATTTTTTCTCCTCTTTAATTTTGTTCTCTACATATTTTTTTCGAAAAACGCATAGTTTTGGACTCGGTTTTGGAGAGATATATAGAAAAAAACGTTTTTGGCGTCCAATTTGGTAAGGTGACGACGAGTCTCGAATATGAATATGGAATGTGGACCCCGAAATCTACAAACTTGCAAAGTTTCAATACTTCGGGTCGGTCAAGCTTACCCCTCGTTTACAGATTTCAAAAATAAATAAACCATAATTTTACATCATTTTGCACACCGCCAATACAAATTTGCGCACCCACACAAGGACGGAGGACATACTTGGTAGTTTCCCTCCGTGTTGGTGCGCTCGTTTTGGCTAATTTTGCACACTCTTCTGGGGAAAGGTAGTAGTAGTAGTAGTAAGGGTGTGTGGGGGGGGGGGGGGGGGGGCCGGAGCCCGGTAAGTAGGCCGATAAGTCCCTTTTCACCATCCCCTCCCCTACCTGGCTACTTCCAACACCCGGCCCGCACTGAAACGGCCCGTCACCTTGTTAAAGGTGAGGACGTCCTCCCAGTCCGGATCCTTTAGATCTTCCCGAGCAAGTGTTGGTCCTCCCAGTATATTCCTCCTTAGGCGACTCCACCTATCACAAATTCCTATATAGTGGTATGAGGACTCCTCCCCTGTCCCGCAGTTCGGGCAGAATGTCCTCGGCCTCTCTACTCCTTCACACCCGGCCAAGGTGGTAAAGCCGGGGGTCCCAGGTCCCCTTATGTTTTCCCTAAAAAAGTAAGGTTCTTGTATTAGTATAATCTCTCCAGATTTTCCAGCCATGATGCTTGCCAATTCAGCACTAGCATCTCGGCTATGCTGGAGATTTATTTGACTTACCCTTAATTGCGCCATGGGGGACAGCATGGATAGGGGTAGCCACCTTACTTGGCTATTGCCTGCTTCCTGATGGTTTGGAAGTCTCGGCTGAAGTGCCCCCCCGGTAGGTGCTCTCTGAATGGTTACCCTTGTAAACTCGCACTGCGACCAATTCGAAGAACACAATCCACCCGGCCAGCTCTAGTCCAGCCACGACCTCCCTGCTCACCAGGAAGTGAAGGCGCCAACTGCTTGGTTGTCCTTCGGTCTTCAGATGCTGCTACTCCGAAACACTCAAGGTGGTGTTCTGGATGGCTAGCATCTCGGTGACGTACTCTATTTTCGGCTGCTCTAGTGTCTTCAAGGTGAAGACAATCTCCACCGGCCATGGGGCGTCCGCCGATTTCACGGCTGTGAAGGACACTTCTCCCTCGGTCAGTGGCTGACAGGTGTTGAGCAGCCAATCCCTGGATTCCTCATCCTCCGTGGTAACCAAAAACCACTTCGCCTCAGTAAGGCCGGAGTTTCGGGAGTGGAGCTCTGCCTTGGTACGCCTCATTTCCGTTAATGAGGTGCATCCTCAAGCGGTCCGCCTCTTCTTTGGTCACCTTCCCACCTTGTCTGCTAGACCTGAAAACAACCTGGTTGGCCCTCGAGGCCGCCGAATTGTAGGAGCCAGAACTGGGCGGGTCAGGTGGCCTTCCACTTGAACGTCCTGACTGGATGCCATTCCTCAAAAGAGGCGACACTCCCTTCCGGCCGTTCTTATGGGAAGTAGACCCGCCCTGTTTTGGCTTCTTGTGTTGGAGTTCTGGAGGGGTATCTTTAGAGATCTGCCTTTTTCTCGACGTGCTGTCGCCAGGAGTGCTCTTCCCTGGATATTTTGGGTAATCATCCTGGGTGGAGGAACCCCCGACTGCAGCCGGAGCTGTAGGCAGAACAATGGGTTTCAGCTTCACTGCCGCTCGCCTGGCGTCGCGTGCTTTTGGCCCTCTACTCCTTACCTGCTGGAAGCTCTGATGCTGCCCACGGGGCCGGGCTTGGGTATTGCCCTCAGAGCGTGGAGAGGCATTGATGGTGGCGGTGGGTGAGCCTGGTTGAGCCGACGGTCCAGCCTGGTTTGCTCTTCATTCCTCCTTCAAGCTGTCTCTCAGTTCTTTTTTCCTTCTCGTGCGATTACGATTTCTGGCCTGCTTGCGTGCTTCTTTCTGCCGCAACCTCTCGTCTTCAGCTGCATCCGGTCCCGCCTGGTCGAAACTAGGTTCCGGCCCGGTCGAGGACTTTCTACACGCATCGGATTCAGAGGTGCTGGCTGGTGACTCTGTTTTCCTGGATGGAACTCATTTCCATCCCGGGTTCAGGGGTGCTAGGGGTAGGATTCCCTGTGGTGGCTGGCTCTTGGGGAAAAGTATGAGGTGTCAAAAATTTGCATTTTTTTCCCCCGTTTGTCAAAAAGTTCAAAATCTTTGATGCTGTTAAACAATTTAGTAGAACTGACAGACTTATTGGACTGAAACATGGTACGATTTTTGTAGACAAAGCAACAGAAACTGTAAAGGTAGCAGGAGAAGACAGTCATCACTCTTAATTTATAAAATAATGGTGCACAATGTTCTAAATAAGGAGCACCACAAATTGATCTTATGACCCTCTTCTGTAAGGTAAAGACCCGGTTTACTATCTGTTGTGTGCACCCCAAAGTGTGATGCTATAAGATATTCGTGAGTGAATGTATGCATAGTAGAATGATGACTGACTTTATTTTTTAGATTGAAAATTGCATAGTTGGCTGAAGCAATTTTATTGCATATATATTCTCAATGCTCACTCCAATTAAGGTTTACATGAACCACAACACCCAGAAACTTGGTACTTTCAACTTGTTCAATAGGTTTGCCCCGGACATTAATTGAGAGTCGATTGTTATTAGTTCTATTTTGAAAATGTAAAAAATTCGTTTTTTCAATATTGAGGAGAAGCAAATTATTTTGACACCACTCCTGCATCCTTTTAGCAGTCAGATTTGCGACTTCCAGAAACAATTCCTCACTCCTGTGACATGTAACAACAGATGTGTCGTCAGCAAATTGTACAATTTGAGCGTCTGCACTACCTATCACATTTCCCAGGTCATTGCAGAATATTAAAAATAAAAGAGGTGACAGCAGCGATCTCTGCGGAGCTCCCAAGGGGGCTGCAACAAAATCTGACTCAAAGGTAAAGTTGACAATGTTATCCCTTTTACCCCTGACTTGGACTGCTTGTGAACGATCCTCCAAAAAGGATTTCACCCATTGCAATGGGATCGAATACCCACCCTTTTAAGCTTTCTGAGCAGAACCTTATGTGGTCCATCAAGTTAAAAGCCTTGCTGAGACCGAAGTATATTCCTAGAGCAGTCTTTCCAGAGTCTAATGCGTTAAGTATGGATGCTATGTGATCGAACAGTGTAGTTTCAGTGGATTTACCACGTAAAAAACCATGTTGTGTATTACTAAAAAAGCATTTGTTATCTAAAAAAAGAGAGGAGTCTATCATACATGGATCTTTCTATTATTTTTGAAAACGCATAAGGAACGGTAACAGGTCTGTAATTTCCAACATCCCCTTTGCTCCCTTTCTTAGGTATGGGGATAACTTTACTATTTTTTAACATGAATGGAAATTGACTCTCCACAAAGGAATTATTTACAATGCAAGATAGTGGTTTGCAGATCACATGAGCAACCCTCTTTAGTAGGTTACAGGGGATCTCATCGAGACCAGCCGAAGCTTTCGAGCCAGTGCTGTTTATGATCTCTAAAATTTCACATCCACAGGTCTCAAGAAAAGAGACTTTTCACGGCCATCCCCGGGCCCACATGAGATCTCCGTCCTCGCTGGGTTAACTACAGGACATTCACTAAAATAGACGTTAAACAAATTGCACACCCTTTCAGCATCAGTGATTGTTTCGTCTCCACTTGGAATGCAGGTTTTTGCGAGACTTGGTTTATTAAATTAAAGTGGCCAAAGAAATCAAAACAAAAAGACGATCTCGTGAGAAATATCAAAGTGATGTAACTGAAACTTGATATGTATAACAAGAGATACACCAGCTGTCACTCTGCAAAATTTCACAATTTTTATCGAAAAAACTGCGGTAAAAAAATATACAAAGCTGGAGCAGAATGAACGTCGTGTTTACCGATGATTGTAACTTTAACAATTCTTTCCCCTCCGTTTGTCAAAAAATTGGAAAAGATGCTGCCAGGTTCAACTAATTTTGCACATATTTTCACACCTATTTATAACTTTGCACACCTTTCTGGGGAAAGTTCTGAGATGTTAACAATTTTGCACCTAACCCCCCCCCCCCCCTCCACTCACCGCTTCTCAAAAAAACTGTAAAATTTTGATGCTGCTAGGTTCACCTAATTTTGCATATATTTGCACACCTATTTCTAATTTTGCACACTTTTCTGGGGAAAGTTTTGAGGTGTTAAAAATGTGCATTCTTCCCCCTCCGTTTGTCAAAAAGTTGAAAAATTTTGATTCTGCTAGGTTCAACTAATTTTGCAAGATTTTGCGCACTTATTTTCAAATTTTGCACACTTTTCTGGGAAAAGATATGAGATGTTAAAAATTTTGCATTTTCCCCCGTTTGTCACAAAATTAAAAATTTTTTATGCTACATGTTTAGCTAATTTTGTACAATCTTGTACACTTATTCTCAATTTCATGAGAAACGGGAGAAAATGCAAAATTTTAACATCTCATAACTCCCCAGAAAAGTGTGCAAAATTTGAAAATAGTTGTGCAAAATTAACCGAATCTAGTAACATCAAATTGTTTTCGTTTCGTAACAAACCGGAGGACCGGTCAAGTTTGCCCCCTTTTTAAAAAACAGCTCTAGTTTTCCTTGTATGAGTGTGTCAAATTTTATGTGCGGTGTGCAAAATCATGGCCTATTTATTTTTAAAATGTGTTTAATACGGGGGGCGAACTTGATCGACCCTCTAAACTTCCCGAGTTACTTCCAAATAGAGAGCCCCAATGACTGGCCTATAGACACAGCAAAGCTCTGTCGCGTTTTGTTAAAAATAGGCTCAATCTTAACCTTAAAATAAAATGTGGCAACGTGGCACCATCGCGGTGCTTTGTGCTCCGCTTGTCCGGCCCGTCCCACTCCGAGCTTTGATAAGCAAGAGCTCCAACTGCTTCTAAAATTTTCGAGGTCAAATGCTAAAGTAGCGAGGTTTCGAGCGCTTTACCGCCGCCGCTCTGTCGAATAAGCAGTTGTGCGAATTAAATACGAATTTACGTGTAGTTTGCCGCGAACCGAAGTTTTATTTCAATAAATAGACACGATGACGTCTTCATTGATTGATTTTTTGGAAAGTGATGTATCAGCTGTTAGGACCGTACCGTCGTGTAGTTGTGCGGTGTGTTTATTGTTGGATAAACGGTTCAGTTCTCAGAGTTTCGTTGAAAAATCGAACATAATAAATAAAGGCAGGCCGAAGCCCGAGATGAAAAACTTGACTATTAAAATAAAGACTTGCATGCGACATTTCAACGCGGACAAATCTTACGAGCAGTACGAGTGGCTAACAGGTTGTGAGATTAGGAATAAATTGTTTTGTTGGCCGTGTTTGCTCTTCGTTAATGAAAACGGCGTTTGGACTCAAAATGGTTTCGGGGATTTAAATAACCTGCACAAGGTAGCGAAACGACATCTGATGTATAAAGCTCACTTGCAGGCCGTTATCAAAGAGAAAGTGTTCGGGAAAATACGGATTGAACACGCTTTGGATAAATCGTTACAAGTGAGTTATCGACAACATAACGAATTAGTTGAGAAAAATAGAGAGGCGCTGAAGAGGCTTATCGACGTTGTGTGCTTTCTTGCTGAAACAAGCTCATCAGCAAATAGAAGCAATTACGTAGATCTTGTTTCTCTAATATCGAAATATGACCCTTGTTTGAAAACTCATTTGGAACAGTCTAGTGTGTTTCAAAGCACATCAAATCAAAGTCAGAATGACTTAATTTCTGCTATTTCGACTGTAGTTTCAAATAAAATAAAGGACGAAATCAAACAAACACGCTTTATTGCAATTATTTTAGACGAAACGGCTGACGTTGCAAACTTTAGTCAGCTTTTTGCTATGGTACGATTCGTAAATGTAGACGGAAACCTACAGGAACGATTTTTAGGTTTCATGAATGTGCCAGAATATAGAACGACAGACGCGTTGTGTAAAATTGTATGTCAACTTTTAAAAAATATAAATGCCGATGACAAATTGATTGCACAAAGCTACCACGGGGCTGCAGTTGTGGCTGGACATTTGGGGGGCCTACAAGTGAAAGTGCGAGACACGTATCCCAGTGCGATATTTATACACTATTTTGCCCACAAATTAAACTTAGTTTTGTCTGAATCAGTAATGCATATTAAAGAATGTAAAGTTTTTTTTGCAACTTTGACTGGAATGGCTGATTTTTTTTCAAATTCCAATAAACGCACAGTAGCGTTAAATACAATTGTGAAGGGAAGATTACCAAAATGGAATTACGACGGAAGGCTGGTATTGACAATTTCCGAATATCGCCATTCTTTAATTAAATTTTTTGAAAGCGTTTTGGAGAATAGTACAAAGTGGGATACAGAAACCATAAATAGCTCTAGAGGATTTTTAGATAGTTTAGAAAATGATTATGACTTCAATTTTTTGCTCCTAATTTTCTCAGAAATACTTCCATTATCAGATATTCTATCCAATTCATTGAAATGCAAGACCAATGATATTGGGTTCTGTGTAAAAAAAATTGAAGAATTTAAAGGTGTTATTAAGAAAAGGAGAAATGACTTTGAAAAATGCTTGGATGATATGACAGATAAACCAAAAAGAAAACGCATAATCCCTGATAATATTGGAGATATTAAAACGTATTACCGCCGACTATTTTGTCAAATTTTGGATCAGATGTATCGAGAAATAGACGACAGGTTCAAGAATTTCAATGACCTAGACTTTCTCGAGTTGTGTAATTTTAATGCGTTCAAAGCAACATGTTTTCCGGAAAAACAGTTCAAATCTTTGCTTCGTCATTACCAAGAATATTTTGATAAGGTTTTGTTACGTTCAGAACTTATAGCTTTGTATGAGACTGAAGACATCGACAGAAAAAATAATGCCAGTGAATTATTAACATTTTTGAAAAACACTGCATTGGACAAAGCGTATTCGGAGGTTGTGAAATTGTGTAAGTTAGTGTTAACAATTCCAGCTCATAGTACTTCCTTGGAACCAAGTTATTCGACGCTGGAACGGATAAAGACTTACGTGCGAAACTCGACAATACATGATCGGCTGTCCAATGGTTCTCTTTTAGCGATCGAAAACAATCTTGTTAGGGAAATGTCGCAACATCCTCGTTTCTACAACGATGTTATAGACGAATTCGCGAAAAATGATAAACGAATTCAATTACAATACAGAAATAGGTAAGTTTTTTTAGAATTGCTTATTTTCCAATTTCACCACATGTCAGTAGCGTAACTAAAGGGGAATTAGGTGGGTTACCTCACCCACCTATTTGAATCCTCGAAACAAATGCGCCTTTAAAAAAAAGGCGTATTATATATTTATTTATTTCAAGATTTATTTATTTTATTAACGCATTCACATTTACAAGAATAAGTGCAAATAAGATACAAACTAAACTTAAACTAGAATTGACTTTCTGGCAGAAATTTTGAACTTTTCTTTAAAGACATTAAAGAACTCAAGTTGACAAGTTGACTAGAAAATTTGTTTACATTTCTGCTAATTTTGTTAACTGGATTAAACATAAAATAATAAGTACGACACTGTGGGACATGTAGCAGGGGAATATTAAATACAAATACAAATAGTTTATTCATGCCAGTCACAAGTGTTACATACGTCAATACATCTACACAAAAAAAGTGTTCTAAAATAGTCACAAATTACAGTAAGGTAAGTAAAGTTTTATGAACATCCTAAAAACTAATTTCATAAAACTTAAATATAAATACCTATAGTTAAAAATCTGTCGACGGGACTTAATAAATCACAACACATTAAATTTTTAATTAAAATATTCATTGAATGTATAAAACACGTTTTTAGCAAGAAAGGTCTTAATTTTCCTTTTAAAGATTTGATTGGGAAGATTCCGAGGAAGATTCTTTACTACCTGTGGCAAGGCATTGTAAAGTTTTATTGTCCAATATCCCGTACCATCCTGACACCTCAGACGCCAGTATGCAAGGACCAGGTCTTGCCTATTCCTTGTGTTGTGTTCGTGTATGTCCTCATGAGTCTGATACTGATCGATGTTGCTCTTAACATAGACAATACACTCCAACATGTACAAAGATGGCACAGTCAAAAAACCCATCCGAACAAAGACATTCCGACAGTTATTCCTATATCCCAGTCCGCTCACCACTCTTACAGCCCTCCTCTGCAAACCAGAAACCCTGTGTGCGTCCGCCGAATGCCCCCACGCAAGAATTGCATATGTAATCCGGGACTGAAAGATGGCAAAAAAGCACTCCTCAGCACACCAATAGACACACTGCGTGAAATGGTACGGAGGAGATAAAGCAACTTGGTAAGCCTTCCCGTCAGTGCACTAATGTGCCTTCCCCATTGCAATCTTGGGTCCAACACAACCCCCAAAAAGCTCACATCTTCCTGGTTGGGAACTGCCATCGCTCGCATCGAGAAGACGACTCGACTTGTCTTTTCCTTATTCAACAGAAGTCTGTTGGAGCAAAACCAGCTTTCAGCACTCAACTGTGCCGCCATGGATCCCGCCAAAGTACCGTCCAGAGAATCAGCAGAGAACACAGTGGTATCATCAGCAAAGAGTGTATATTTTTCTCCTTGGATGTTAGAAGGCATATCGTTGATGAATATCAGAAAAAGTATGGGCCCTTGAATTGATCCCTGCGGTACTCCAATCTCGATTTTGCTCCTTGCTGATTCCTCCTCTGCAACCCTCACCACCTGGTACCTGGACTTAAGATATGATTTAAGCAGTTTAATACTATTACCTGAAAATTTGTAATGACAAAGCTTTTTAAGCAGGATATTATGGTCAACACAGTCAAAAGCCTTGCTAAGATCACAAAAGAGAACTGAGTCATACTGAGAATTGTGGAATGCATTCAATATGCCCGAGACCAAATTCGGAATTGAAAGAGATGTGTTCCTGTCATGTCTGAACCCCCACTGATAATCTGTAAACAGATTATTTTTCTCAAGGTGCTTGACTATTTGCATAGCCATACACTTCTCAATTACCTTGGATAGTATTGATAGCAAGGATATTGGTCTGTAGTTGTTGGGAACAGTAGGGTCTCCTTTTTTAAAAAATAGGCCTAACAATGGCCTCCTTGAGACAATTGGGAAAAACACCAGTACTTATGCATTGGTTTATAAGCTTGGTAAGAGGAAGCAAAATGCAGTTCTTTGCAGTTTTTATTAATTTTACGTTAAAACCATATATATCACAGCTACCCTTGTTCTTTAGTGAATCAATTATATCCCTAACCTCGTTGAAGGACACCTCCTCACATGAAAAGGGAATAGTGGCAGCCTCAACAGACTGAATAAACTCCAATGGGTCCCCATCACTGGGTGACATATCCTTCACAGTCGTATGCGCTATTTCAGAAAAGAATTTATTAAAATCATCTGGTGGTATGGTAGTAGGGTCATCATGGGCACTTCTATTGCCCCTTTGCCTGTTGATTATCTGCCACATGGTTTTTGCAGGATGAATGAATCATATTGGCATTAAACCTTACCTTAGCCTGCTTTATTGCATTTCTGTAAGCTCTTTTGTGCTCAATGATAACTTCCTTCGTGCCCTCAAAGTTGTACTGCTACTCCAACTCACTTAGAAAGTGTATATGGTCCCTCATAGTCAAACCATCCTATGTTATTAAACTGGTCTGACCTCACATTATACAATTTCTCAGGGAAAGCCTGAACATATGCCCTCCCCAAAATGCCCAAAAACTCTGCAAAAGAATCATTAACGTCATCACACTGTTGGACAGAGTCCCATGATGTATCATACAGGATATTATGAAATTCATGCCGTCCTCTTTGTGTTATTGGTCTGCACATCTTGCGGGATTGTGTGGAATCATCATGCACTCTCTCAAACTTGCACTCCACAATCTGACACATATGATCAGAAACGTTCATATCAAGAACGACAACAGAACATACCCCAATATCATGATTCACGAAGACATTATCCAGGCAGGACTGTTGTCTGGTTGGTTGAAATACAGTCTGTTTTAGTCCAAAGCTCTCCACAACATCACACAATTTGTGGGTTTCAGGTAGTGTTAAGTTAAACTGTACATTGAAATCCCCAGCAATGATGATTTTTGCTGTTGGATCAAGACCAGACAATATACCCTCGAATGAAGCCAAGAAGGTGTCAAAGATGCCTGATGGAGAACGATATAATGTTAAAACATATACATTCAATGATTTGATAAAAATACAACACTACTCTATACATTTCTCAATCATAAAAGATACACTTACATTGGCTGGACTTAGATCTACACTGTCCCTCACAAAAACAACAGTTCCTCGCCCGTGGAAAGCATTCTTGCAGAATAGGCTACCATTTTGAATCCTTGGAAGTAAACAAGGCTGACTTCATCCTCGCTTAACCAGTGCTCTGTTATGCATAGCACATCTATGAATTTGTCCACTATGAATGATTCTATTTCATTTGCTTTATTTCGAAGAGATCTGACGTTAATATGTAGAACTCTTAAAGTTTCTGTTTAGTCTTCTGGCCATCGGGTGGTTCTGGATGTTCATAAAATGGTTAATAATAACTCCTTGTGGCCATAAATTGGTATTCATGAATTTATCTCGCTCACTTGATGATGCAGCAAGCCTGAAAGATGCTTGATACTTGTCTTTCTTTGTCCGAATCCTCTCACAGTGAGATCCTTTTTCCAGACCATTGTTCTTGAGGAAATCCATAACTTCATTGCTGTTCACTTCCGGAGCCAGTCCTGAAAGGCCTATGCCCTCATTGCTTCCTCTTAGAGGTTCTGGTCTACCATTCTGCTGAACTTCTCTTCTTGCTGTCGCCCCAGCCTTTTGGAGGTTGTGACGACGTCGGCCCCCTCTTCTCTTTTGCGTTTCCCATTTGTCATCTTGATTAGGAGGTGGTTGAATGTCGTTATTGTCTTTAAAAGTGTCGTTACTTTGAGACGATATATATTAAGAGTTATGTAACCTGAAACATGCAATTTTAAGATGTAGAGACATTCTGGACTACATACAAAATTATTTCTAATATTGAAAGCAAAACATACATCATAATACTCCTTTCTGTCCTTCAGAAAACTTAATTGCAAATACTTATATGTATTCTCTATTGAGAGAAAAAATCCATTCCTACTGAGTTTATAACATGCAAATTTTATAAATTTACGTTGAATATTTTCTAGTCGATCTATGTAAACATTAAAAAAAAGGTGACCATATGATGTTGGAAAACTCAAGAATCGATCTCACAAAACTTACAAATAACATTTTTAGCGTATTTACCCTTGTAAAATCCTGGCAGGATCTCCTTATAAATCCCAACATCTTATTTGCACGGCCTATGATTTTTTCATAGTGCTCCGAAAATTACAATTTTGAATCAAGATATACACCTAGATCCCTCACAACAGATACCACTTTTAACAACTCATTACTTAATGTGTAGGTTATAGTAGTAGTAGTAAATTCTCTATTGGCCTTTTGCGTGAGCAAATTCAGCCAGAAAAGGCCTCTATCCCGGCTTAGTTAGAGCTGGGGCTACCCATCCCAGATAAGTTACACCTTGGTGGATAGAGATTCTATTTTTGGAGCCTCCAGTATGTCGAGTATATACTCCTGGGACTCCGACTTGTACATGTACGGCTTGTTTTAAGGTTCAAACACCACCGGCTGGACATTCACACACATTTAAATCTTGTACATGCACGGCTAGAGTCTTATGCAAAGGGGCTTCACACAATGCAGTTATAACCAGTTGCTGTCAGAGAGACTTTCCATCTCCGCAGGGCCCACAGCCCCGATCTCCTTCAGATCACGTAATCACGTGCAAGAATCTGGAAGAATATTCGTAGAAATCAAATTTATTTATGTCAAAATGTGCAAATAGCACTTACTTACATACGTCAAAGAAAGTACATATAACTAACACTACAAATAATGTCAATTCGAGTGTCAATTTTTTCATAAATTTAAAACTCAATATTATAAAGGTTTTTTTTTAAATAATGTCAAATAAAACACTACTTTAAAAATAGGATATCCTGTTGGAATAATTAAAATAACATACAACACTAAAATATTAAAACGTCAAGATTAAGGAATTCTAGTACTATAAAATTCTACCGTACTGAATTTTTTCATAAATTTAAAACTTAATAGTGGAAAGGTTTTTTTAAAAAAATAATGTCAAATAAAACACTACATTAAAAATAAAATATCCTAATGGAATAATTAAAATAACATATCACTAAAATATTAAAACATCAAGATTAAGAAATTCTGCTGTACTATAAAATGCTTTCCCTAATAAGAAGCTTTTGAGTGCTTTTTTAAACTTTTGCATAGGAAGTTCTCTAATCTCTTGTGGAAGTTTATTAAAAAACTTCACACCAATAAAATCAGGTCTACATTGGCACCTCTTCAGCCTGCAATAAGACGGGACCAAATCACCTCTAGATCTGGTATTGTAGTTATGTAGATCCTCATGAGTCCTATATCCGGCCAGGCCACTCTTAACATGCAACAGATTTTCAAGAATATACACAGAGGGAAAAGTCAATACACCCCACTCAGCGAATGAAGCACCTACAGCCCTACTGTATCCTAAGCCAGCCATAAGCCTCATAGCTCTCCTTTGTAAGCCCTAGCAGAAGGCGCTGATGCTCCCCAAGCCAATATTCCATGTACCATTTTGCTGTTAAATACCACAAAATAGGCAGTTCTAAGTGTTTCCCGTGATACACAACCTACAAGACCCCGCAAAACAAAAACACTCGTACGAAGTCTTGCACACACCGTTTCCACGTGAGGTTACTAGACCAATCTAGAGTCCAGGCAGATGCCAAGAAGCTTGACTGATTCCAGAGGAGAATTACCAATATCTCTCAGGGTAAATGTCATAATTTGGGTCTTCTCCGCATTAAGCAACAGACGATTTGAAAGGATCCAAGACTCCACCGCCTCGCGTCCCTTCAATAGTTTTTCCCTAGCTTCCTGTTCTGTTTCTCCAGTTACAGCAATGGTTGTGTCATCCGCAAACGGCACAAATTTAGCCTCCTCACTGCAGAGAGGTAGGTCATTAATGAAAATCAGAAAGATAATTGGACCAAGGATCGTCCCCTGTGGCACACCAACATCCAGAAGCGATTCCGCAGAGGTCACACCATCCACCCTCACTGCTTGGTAACGCCCAGCAAGGTATGACTGCGTCAACTTAATACTATCTTCAGCAAAGTTGTTGAATCTTTTTTTTTTAATAAAAGAGAATGTGTGACACAATCAAAAGCCTTGCTGTGGTCACAAAACAGGGCATCAAAGTACTCCATACCCTCAAATGAGTCCATTACCCCCTCTAGAAGGTCCAACACTCCCTGGACAGTGCTTTTCCTCTGTCTGAATCCAAATTGTCGGTGGCTAAACAGCCCATGGGTCTCAAATAGATCCACTATCTGTGTCGCCATGATCTTCTCAAAAAGTTTGGATATAACAGGGAGCAAAGAAATTGGCCTATAATTAGCAACCAGTGATTTATCTCCCATCTTGTATATTGGTGTTATTAAAGCTTTTTTTTAGAGCGCCTGGAAAGATGCTCTCACGAACACACTGATTAAAAAGTTTGGTGAGTGGAATATAAATTAAATCCTTTACTGACTTTATGATTTCTACTGTTAAACCATAAATATCTACACTTTTTTTGTTCTTTAATTGTATGATTGTATCCCTCATTTTTATATAAGTGATCTCTTGATAATCAAAGTGTTGGAATGAAGTTTTTATTTTGTTGAGATGCAAGAGAGGATCACTAGTCTCCTGAGGCATATTCCTCATGAGATTTTTTGCTACACCGGAAAAGAAGTTGTTAAATTCTTGCGGCAGTATATGACAGCTGGTGTTTTTTGTATTAGTTACTTTACCTCTTTTTGAATTTATAATTTGCCACATACATTTGCTTGGATTACTTGAAGAGTTTATTGCCCTATCATTTGCCAATTTCTTTGCCTCCCTGATAGATTTTTTATAGTTTTTTTTTTAATGTTTTATATATTACCCAATCATTCACTCGATTGTATTGCTTACATATATCATTTAACAGATGTAAATGTTCTCTCATATCCTTAAGATCATTATCAAACCAATTGACTCTATTGGCCTGATCCGATCTGACACAGAATTTCTTCTCAGCGAATGATTGCATGTATGCATCCCCAAGTGACTTCATTAAGATACAGAATTTTTCCTCAATGCCAATCTCTACACTATCCACAAAATCCCACGAAATATCCCCAATGATATTATAATAATTGTTTAACCCCCTCTGTGTAATGGGTCGAAAAACTTTTTTTTCGAACAGCACTTTATTGTCTACCCCAAAATTAAACCCAAGGTGTTGACCCAGATGATCCGAGAGGTTCATATTAAGAGTCTTTGCCAAAAATGTCCTTGTAAAATTAAAAAAAAAATTATCCAGGCAGGATTCTCCATGTGTTGCTTCAAAGTTTGTTTGTTGAAAACCGTATGACCCCAGAAGATCAAGCAGTTCAGACGACTCACCCTGTGTTGTGCCAAACATAACATTGAAGTCCCCTGCCAGAATGATATCCCTTTCCTGGCCAATATTACTCATTACACCCTCTAGAGCAGACAGAAAAGTGCCAACATCTCCTCCAGGAATCCTGTATATACATATAACATAAACATTATTAATTAGGACAACACACAATTCTATACATTTTTCAACATTATAAATTTTACAAGCCTCTACATACACAAAATAAAATTTTTCCCTAACTAAAATTACAGTACCTCCACCCAAAGACAGAGTTCTTGTCGAGAAACCTGCAACCTTGTAATCCTGTATATGGAAAGCATCCATCTCATCAGCATTAAGCCAATGCTCTGTCAAGCATATAATATCAATGGGATTGCCCACCAATGATGCTTCTAGTTCATTCACATTGTAATGGAGCAGAGTCGCAGTATTTTCCACAACTTCTTCACCATTTAGTGGTTTGAGATCCTTGGTTGATACTATGATCTTGCTGTTTGCAAGCGCTGGAGATTTTTAAAATGGTTCACCCTAATTCCACAGGGCCATAGATTGGAGGACATTATGTCATCCCTTTTATCCTGAGGAACTCCCAGTCTAAAAGAGCTTTTGGTCTTATCCTTCCTTATAACCATTTCGTCACAAAAAAAATCTATCTCCAAGATCATTTGTTTCCAAATGATTTATTATCATATCCTCAGTTATGGATGGATCAAAGTCTGATAAAAAATATCCACGATTTTAGTTGGGCCGCTTTGAGAATACTTGAAGAGTTGTTTGATCCTTTTATTGGTTTAGGTCGTATGTTGTTAGTGGGTATATTGATATTTCTGTCTCTTCGTGTTACTTTTGTCCAACCTTCCTCATTTTCAAAGTCAGAACCCTGATTTGATTGATTTGTAACCAGTTTTTTGTTTACCACCGGACTGGGAGTAGGAGGTTTAATTGAGGTTAAGTCAATCACTTCTTCCTCTTCTTCTGGTTGCAATGTCGGCGGGTCCAGCTGCGTGTTGGCATTGCTTTTAACGCCAACGGTATCTTGACATTTCACGGCCTTGTTCACGGACTTGTTCGTTTGGGTAGTGCTGCTAGTCCTGGTTTGGATTGAACTGATCTTACCATGAATTTTTTAGCACAATTGGAGAGAAAAAGACGGATGCAGACAAGCCAAGGAAATGATTCTAAATCCTGACGGATCCAGAGCAAGGCGACTGCTAAAAAAGAGCCGCGAGGACATCAGGAACTTGGTAGGTATTCTGACTGGGCATGGAAGCCTAAACAGACATCTGCACCTTATCGGCGTGAGGGACAGCCCACTCTGCCCGAACTGCGGGACAGGGGAGGAGTCCTCATACCACTATATAGGAATTTGTGATAGGTGGAGTCGCCTAAGGAGGAAGATACTGGGAGCACCTACACTTGCTCGGGAAGATCTAAAGGATCTGGACTGGGAGGACGTCCTCACCTTTATCAAGGTGACGGGCCGTTTCAGTGCGGGCCGGGTGTTGGAAGTAGCCAGATAGGGAAGGGCGGATCGGGGATGGTGAAAAGGGACTTATAGGCCTACTTACCGGGCTTCGACCCCCCCACCCTTACTACTACTACTACTACTACCATGAATTTTAACGTTTTCGGTCTGCTGTCCGGCGATCGGAAATGTAGACACTCCAACTGCACTGTTGTGTTTTTTTTTCGATGTTTTCTAGCCTATTTATAATGTTTTTCTCCATAGATTCAATTTTTTGTTGTAAGGTTTGGAACTTTTCCTCCAAAATTTCACTTTGCAGCTCAGATATTTTAAGCTTTAAACTCTCAATTTCTTCGGTTTTTGGTAGTAAAGCTTCACTTACTGCTTTGTTCACATGAGCAGCGCGGGCAGTGTTTGCACACGCTGGACATAAAACAAGACTTTTGCTGCCGCTTATACGACTTGTAGCCCCGTCATTCGCAATGCACACGATTGATGATAACTTATTTTGCACAAATTACATCTTACGCAACTTTTGCAATATTTGCACTTTTTGTTATCCTCGTCTACACACACACATCTTCACTCGGCGCCATCTTGGATATCAACCCTACATTAAGCGACCCACCCTAAACACTGTCCTATCCGGCCACGACTTCCCTTTCGAACCGGCGGGGCCCCTTACGCTTTCTGCCGTGAATCACGTGCACTTCCCATGCGAAGTCAGGTTAGAAAAACCAGACTCCCTTCCTACGTCCGAACACCGCCAACTCCAAAGCGGAAGTCCAATGTGTAGGATATATGAAAATTATTTTTAATTCTGCAAAATCTCAAACTAGACACTTTTCAGTATTTAGTGCCATATCATTAAGAGTACACCACCCATCTATTTTATTAAAATCATTCTGTATTTTGATTTGATCCTGCTGTGATTCAATCCTGCCATATAATGTCAACTCAGCAGCAAATAATAGGCTTTCAGCCTCCAAAAAAGAACAAATATCATTAATAAAGGTATTAAGCAATGGAGGGCCCAAGTGTGACCCCTGGGGAACCCCTGATGTTACTGAAAACATATTGGACAAATAATAACTTTCCACCATTACCCGCTCTGACCTGCCTGATAAATAAGATTCTATCCATTTCCATAACGAACCAATAATGCCATATTTACTTAATTTTT